>PVJH01003118.1:0-150058 GCA_004026705.1 Nesogale talazaci | reverse complement strand
CTTTGCCACCTCATGATTCCACATGCTAGTGTGCTTCTTCCATGTGGGCTTTGTTGCTTCTGAGCTAGATGGCTGCTTGTTTACTTTCAAGCCTTTAAGTCCCCAGATGCTCCATCTTTTGATAGCCGGGCACCATCAGCTTCTTCACCACCTTTGCTTATGCACACATTTCTCTTCAGTGATCATGTCGGAAAGGTGAGCACACCAGCCTGTGTGATCATGAGGTGGTGAAGGGATCTGGTGTCAGGCATCAATGAGCTAAAATTATTATTAATGAGGGGGAGTACAGATTGGGGACCCAAAGCCCATCAATAGGTGAGGTGACATCCTTTTGCAGAGGGGTTACAAGGAGGAGATGAGTCAGTTAAGATACAGGGTAGGAGCTATGAAATATGCAACCTTCCTCTAGTTCCCATGCTACCTCCCACCCACTATCTGCCACATAAATCCAGCTAGACCGGGAGATGTACAGTGAAGTTGGAAATATGGGAAACTTAGGATAGATGATCCATCAAGACTAGTAATAGGAGTAGTAATACCAGGAGGGTGGAGGGATGGAGGAATAGAAAGGGAGAACCAACTTCAGGGATCTACATGTAGCCTCCTCTCTGGGGCACGAACAACAGGGAAGTGAGTGTTGGGACACATTGTACAATGTACAGGGTGAAAAAATAATTTGTAAATTACTAAGGATTCAAGGGGAAGGGGGGCAGAAGGGTAATATAGGGAGCTGATAATGGGGGCCTGGAGGGAGGGAGAATGTTTTGAGAGTGATGATGGCAAGGGGTGTGTAAAAGTGGCCTGCACACAACTGATGTTGTTAGGGATTGTGATGGGAGTTGTAGGGCCCCCCCCCCAATAAAATGATTCATTAAAAAAAAGGGGGGAGGGGAAAGGGGAGTTTTTTTTTAAGAGGGGCTTGTATCAAGGGCTCAAGTGGAAAATGTTGGGAAATGTAAGTAGAAACATGTGCAAATGTGCTTGATACAAATGATGTACTGAATGTTGTAGTAGCTGTAAGTGCCCCCAATAAAATTTTTTTGAAAAATATGAAAAAAAAAAGTATTAACATTTGGAATGCAAAACTTGGAAACACGGGACTAGTAGCTGGAAAATATCTTGGCGATAGAAATGAAGATTGATATCAGATAATAGAATTTTGCAAGACCAGTTATTTCCTCAGAGCAAATACCATTTATCAACCACATAAAAGTTGACATGTGGAATTCTCCAGATGGAATAGACTGAAATCAAATTGAATGCATCTGTGGGAAGAGATCATAGATAAACTCAATATCAGCAGCTAAAATTAGACCAGGGGAAAACAGTGGAACAGACCCTTGATTGCTTATATATAAGTTCAGGTTTTAAGAAAATTGAAACAATTCTAAAAAAGCCAAAATAGAGCCTTGAGTATGTCCCCGACTTTTGAGAACACCTCAAGAACAGATGTGATGAATTCATGAAGAATATCATACAAGAAGCAAGACGTAATTTAAAAAGATAGGAAAGAAAAGATCAAAACTGATGGCATAAGAGACTCTGGAATGGTCTCAATCTTGGAGTAACTAAGTCACAGGGAAGAAATGATGAGGTCAAAGAGCTGAATAGAATTCTTTAAAGGGCAGCCTAAGAAGTCAAAGTAAGGCTGAGCCCCGGTGGCGTCGTGGTTGTGCGCAGGACTGCGGCCCACTGGGATGGAGGTTCAATTCCCGCTCACAAGAGCAAAGGCTGGGCCTCCTACTCCCACCACCAGGGCAGTGATGCCTTAAAAAAAAAAAGAAGAAGAAGAAGAAGACAAAGTAAAACATCATAATGAAAAGTGAAAAGACTTAGAAATAGTAAATTAAAAAGAAGACTTTCAGCCTTGAGTTGCAATATTGAAAGAGTCAATGATCAAAATATTTAATGATGTGGGAAGTATCCAAAAAAGATAAGAATACAGACATTGAACCAAGAGCAACTAGTTGGCAGCCCACATAGCAGAAGCTCGATTAAAGTTTGTTGAGAATTATACCTATGCTTACAATTGAATTAATGCTTTCTGCTGTTTCTAGCTATATATTCCACTGACTTTTCAATCATCTAAGGTACTAGTTCCTTAATCAACATGGATCAAAAGTATTCCATAGATATATACTCATAAATTTAGTTATTATTATTATTATTATTGTTATTAAAGAGGTTGTTAAACTAAACAGACTTAGATGGTTACTGGGGTGGAAGGAGAAGAAAGGGAAGGAAATTGATAGGCCAGAGGGTAGAAAAGAGTTAACTTTGGTGAAGGGGAGGCTAAGTTCCAGTAAGAGGGAATTGGGCAAAAAAAATAATAATTTTGAAAAATCATTGGGAAGGTTTGATAAATTATTAAATATAAAAATGATGATCTGCTCTGTAAATGTTCAATTAATCCAAAGTTAAAAGTTTTAAAAAGTACTTGCATGTGATATTAATGATATTGTTCAATAACCTCCTTGTTTTGTTGGATCACTTCCTTTGAATAGAGCACATAGATGGATCTCTTCTCCATTTTTTCTCTTCAGTTCTTTCAGGCTGAGTAATTCAGAGCATGTTCTGTTTTGATAATCTACTCTCGCGTGTTTGTACATTTCAATATCATACTTCACTTTGATCTTTTGAGCCACTCTTTGAAATTTTCTGTTCAGATCTTTTACTTCATTTAATCAATTTGCTTTTACAATTCTACATACAAGAGCAAGTTTTGAAATCTCTTCTGACATTCATTTTGGTCTCTTTTTTTTCATTTTGGTCTTTTTAAAACTTTTTATTGACCTCTTATTTTTTCATTTATGATGACCATCATTTTTTCCCACTGCTCATTTGGTGTTAAAGTGTCAAATCCATTCTTGAGACAGATTAGGTGAGATAGCCTCAAGGTTGTATTTAGCCTCATGGATTTGTATTGATGTATTGATGTTCATTAACATCAACTTAAACTCGCTTTTGAGCAATTGATGATTTGTTCAGTAGCTGATTGGTCTTTCTCTGATTGAGGATAAAAATTTTTCTTTCATCTCTTTCCAAAGATATATCCCATTTGATTCCTATTTATTACATCTGGAAAATTTAATGTGCACTTATGTTATTGAAAACTATTTCCTAGGAATAAATAGTTTGTTTTGGGAACTCTATCCCGTGATCTACAGAGTTCATTTTATTACAAAGGCCACATTTTCCAACTACTACTCCTTCTTTGTTTCCAGTTTTCACATTCCAACAAACAATAGTTACAAATTTTAGCTTGCTTTTCATGTTTGAATGGCACTTATATGTCACTGAAGACTCCAAGTCCTCTTCAATTATACTTGTCCTCCCCATTTTGTCACTCAGACCAATATGCAGATCTGAGGGGTAAGGAATCTGGAGGGTTTCATTTTTTTTTTGTTTACTCTTTTGCTGTTACCCACCCCCCTTTTTTTAATTTTTGTCCTCCACTCTTACTGCAACACTCACCCTGTTCTCACCCTCATCATCTCTGGCTTCCTCATAGCTATCAAAGTCACCTTTTTAGTATGTAATATGTAAACCACATCTCTTCTTTGTTGTTTTTCTTTAAAAGAAAGGATTGACTGAGTGTGCTACGCATAATATTCTTTACTTTTATGCTTGTCTTGTAGTGTTTAAGGGGATTATCATCGGTTATTGATCCATACAGTTAAGCGGTTTATCCATTCCTTTATAGTTGGAGATTTTGTGTTAATTCTATATTTTTGCTATTGTGGAAATTGCTGCACTTAACATAGATGTACAAGAATCTGTTCATGTTATATGCTTAATTTATTAATTAATTGTACATTATGAATAAATGTTGATTACACACTTGATTGATATCAGCTCTCAGGATTCAGACAAAATACTCTATTTATGCATTTTACTATTAGTGGTTATGGACAAACATGGATATTATTCTGTCATTAGCATGATACTCTTCTTTTTAACAATGAATGAGACTCCTCATTTATCTGTTGATACCTGTCCACCACAGGTGACCCTTTGATATTTAAAATTCCTGTGGCCTAGTTCCCAGGATCACAGCAACAATCAAGCCACATGATATGACAAAATGATAGATTAGTATAGATAAAGCTTGGAATGTGTAAAATAATATAAATAAAGATACTCACTGTCATGGAGTCGATTCTGACTCTTACTGACCCTACAGCACAGGGTACAATTGCCTCTGTGGTTTCTGAGACTGAAACTCCTTAAAGAAGTAAAAATTCCTTCTTTCTCCCACTAAATAAGTATAGCAACCCAGAAATATAGATATTACTATTTCAATTTTTCTAAGTGTGTTTTAGGCTCCACAAAGCTCTAAAGAACAAATTCTATGCCTTTTTCTATAGCAAGATACCTGTGAAACAATATTCTAAAACACTTGAGTGTACTAATATGAATAATTAATGTATTTTCCCCACTCAAAATTTTCCCTGACATTTCCAGGTTTTACTTCAATTAATTTTAATGTAAATTCATTAATACAAATATATACTGAAGCAAAATTGCCAAGAGCTTTTGGTTTATTAAGATACTTCTTTTTACAATAACATAATGGAAATGTATTTTATAAATGGTCAAAAAATAGCTAGTCTCTCAAATGCAAAGAAGGAATTTTTAGACTTAAGCAAAAGACATTCTTTGAGGAATTATTGTTCATCAGTTCCTTTCGTGTTCCTAAACCTTTAGTAGAACTAAAAAGTCTAGTCTGCGAGTAAACTCTAGACTCATAGTGACCCTATACATGGTTGATCACACTGTAAGGCTTTACAGAATCAGGCAGCCGCATCTTTGCTCAGCAAGTAGATGGGAGATTTGAACTGAGGATCTTGCAGTTTGCATCCCAACACCTCAAGGTAGGAGAGTTAATAGCATACATTTAAATCATCAGCTCATTAGAACTTCCCCACAGTGGGACTAACCAATAAGGGGAAAACAGATCACCAACAGAAGCAAAGCCAAGTCACAATCCTCCTGAAATTTTAATGCGCTTGTATATAATAAGAAGAATAATTAATGAGGAGCTGAGACTATAGACTTCAGGATAGGAGGGGTAGTTCCCAGCACCTCCCAGAACTGGTGAGAATATAGTCATCAAGGTCAGCAGACAGACCTAGAATTATGTTTGATTTTTCATGTTTGATTTTCTTTTTGTTTTTTTTTCTCTTTTTAATCAATCTTTTGTTTTCTCTTTGTTTTGTCTCTGTTCTTAATGCCAATATAACCTAGGCATGGGAAGCAAGAACCAGGAGAAAGCAATAGGATCCTCTGTGGTAGTTAAATAATCTGGTGTCACTTTGGAACTTGAGAGGATTAAGAGTGAAAGTGTGAAGTCTAGACTGTCAATTGGATCATAGCCAATGAGGCATAGTCTTCTGGGAATTCCTGGTTTTCCTCCTTGCAGGCAGGAGACAGTCTCTCTCTCTCTCTCTCTCTCTCTCTCTCTCTCTCTCTCTCTCTCGCCCTCTGCTCCCTCCCTTCTAGACGCACTCCTGACAAAAAACATGATACTATGCTGATAGATCCTGGGCATTAGGAACTGAAAATGCTACATGGAGACCCCAGTCAATGCAAAGACCCTTATAATGCCACTGGATGCAAAGACTTTCTACCCACTGGCCTGTTATTGTCCTGCATTCAATGTTATTCCATGTTTTTCATGAGTGTCAAGTGGACATATGCGCTAATATTGAATTTATGGGCTTGGACTGATCTGGGTTTGAATGCTTTCTTAATGTACAGTTACCCTTTATATAAAACTCTCTCTTACACACATATAAGTCTCCCTAAAATTGTTTCTATTGTTTATTCAGACTAACACACTGACAGTTCTGGAAGAGGAGTCAAGGGAAAAGAAGCAGTGAAGAAGCATCACCATACACAGGGGAATAACTAGGGAATATAAAAGTAACAAGAAGAAGAACATAGAGAACAACAGTAATATAGCTGAGAGGAACTGCTATGAGACAGGGAAAGGGAAAGCATGGTGTTGGAGTAGGAGGAAGGTAAAAGGAAACAGATGAAAGATTTAGGATGCAAAGCTATGGATAGAGGTTTAAACATAGATGCGCATTTAGGTAAATATATTAATTCACAAAAATGGAGGTGTTGGTCTATGTACATATACTTATAAGGCAATACATTGAGAAACTGGGCAGACTTTGGGCCTCTGCTCAAGCCCTCCATCCACAACAAAACCACTATATTCTAACAACCGGACATTCTGTGATGCTCACCCTCTGATACAATTAACGAAGGCAAAATTGAATAAGCAAATGTAGTGAAGGAAGCTGATGGTGCCTGGATATCACAAGATATAGCATCTGGGGTCTTGAAAGGCTTGAAGTGAAACAGGCAGCCATTTAGCAGAAAGTAAACAAACCCACATAGAAGAAGCATACCAGGCTGTGTGATCATGAGGTGTCAATGGAGTCAAGTAACGGGCACCAGAAAACTCAAAACAAAACAAAACATTGCTGAGAATGAGGGGGATCAGAACAGAAGCCCCAGACCCATCTATAGACAATAGGGCATCACCTCACAGAGAGTCACAAGGAAGGGATGAGTCAACCAGGGCATGAAGCACACAATGTTCCTCTGGATCTTTGAGGCTTCCTCACCCCCCCACTCCCAACTATCATGGCCCCAGTCTTGCCTTTCAGTGCTGGCTAGCCTGGTGAATGTACCCTGGTATAGGTAAGACCTCATGACACATGGAGTCCTGGCCAGATAAAACACCTTCCAGAACCGGGAGTAGCAACATGAGGAGGGTATGGAAGAGATGGGGGAAGGAGAAGAGGAAGGGGGAACCTATTGCAATGATGGATACATAACCTGTCCCCACTTTTCCACCCTGGAGATGAAAAATAAAAAAGTGGGTGAAGAGAGACAGTGGTCAGTATAAGATATGAAAACATTAATAATTTTTAATTTATCAAGGGGTCATGAGGGTAAGGAAGGGAGGAGGGAGGGAAAAGGGAGGAGCTGATACCAGGGTTCAAAAGGAAAGTAAATGCTTAGCAAATGATAATGGCAATATACATACAAATAAGGTTGACACAGTTGATGTATGGAATGGTATAAAAGCTGTCAGGGCCACCGATAAAATGATTTTTTAATTTTATTTATTTATTTTTTTTAGGCATCACTGTCCTGGTGGTGGGAGTAGGAGGCCCAGCCTTTGCTCCTGGGAGCCGGAATCGAACCTCCATCCCAGTGGGCCGCAGTCCCGTGCACAACCACTACGCCACCGGGGCTCAGCCTAAAATGATTTTTTTTAAGTTTCAATTTCAGAAACTCACAGGGGCAGTGAAGTTTGTTCCATAGGGTGGCTGTGAGTCAGAATCAACTCGATGACTATGAGGCAAGACTGGCTTTTCCAGCAGAAAAATGCTCTGGGGATGGATATTATATTTATTGTAAAAATTTTATAGTATTTAATCACTGAGTTATTTCTCTTTATATATGTTCAATGACCTGGATTCCAAATCTGGATTTATCTAGCTACTTGGAAGGTGCAAATTTAAAAATGAAAAGAAATAAGATTGCCTGTAATTAATTTTAAAAAGATATCTGCAAGCTGACTTTATCTGTGGGATAACATTAATTTTGCTATGACGGTCATGTAGTCCAATAGTAGATATGTCAATCTCATCAACACTGTTCTTCCTGATTTCTTACTAATTTAAAATAAGGAATTTGATAGTGTTGATTTACCCACTCCAGTCCTTCCTATAATTCCAATTTATAATAACATGATCAAAAACAGTTCCCACCATGAGTTTTGTAAGAAAATGGGACCTTTGCAATTGACAACAAATACATTAAGTATAGGGTAAGATTAACTTTTGTAAACAAGTAGAAAAACCTTGGCTGTCATGGAAGGTATAATTTGACTTCAAAGGATCAACTTCTACTCATTCTCTCTCTCTCTCTCTCTCTCTCTCTCTCTCTCTCTCTCTCTCTCTCTCCCTCTGTATCACACACACACACACACACACACACACACACACATTGTCATTGAAGACTGTGAATTTCCGAGACTGTAACTGTTGATGAAAGAGAAAGTCCAGTCTTCCTCCTGAGACACTGCACACACCCTGGAGGAAAAGCTGGTTTATCGCTTCTCCCTTAGCCATCATGTGGAGATGCTCAGTAGTCTCAGAAAAAGTAATCAAACTGGAATAATAGCTGAGCTAGCCACAATGGGAGACATGAAAGCAGACACTGGCAAGAAGATAATATTTTGGGAAAAGGGAGTTTTTTCAATCAACCCTCTCCGCCCCCACCCCCTTCAAGCACGTAAGCAAGTGAAAAATACAGGACCAGAGAGCCCATGAAATTCAAAAGAAGGTCTCCAAATGTCCTTGGCATGTCAAAACAACTCTCCCATTAAAATGATTGAGGATGTTGAATGAATTTGATAATCAAAATTTCAAAATAATTTCTTTGGGTTTGAAATTATTATTAAAATTACTGAAAATTGTTTTTTTCCCTTGAGATTAGTGATTTGTTTTTGATCCTTAAAAACAAAACAAAAACAAAGCCATTTCAGTAGAATTGAGTCTGACTCATAATGTTTCCAATGGAGAGATTATAACAAGTTAGGGATAACCTTGAGAGGAATGAAAATTCCATAACTCTTCATTTTGCTCATGTAGAACTTGTACATAGATCAAGAGGCAATTGTGCTAACAGGATAGGGGCAGAGAGCATGGCTTAAAATCAAGAAAGATGTGTATCAGGCTTGTAACTGCTCACCATACTTATCTATTGTGTTAGCTGAACAATTCATCAGAGATGCTGGATTAAGTGAAAAGGCATATGGAATCCAGAGTGGAGGAAGACTTCTTAACAACCCCCTGCCAAGCAAACCCTTGCTTGCTGAAAGTGAGGAGGGCTGGAAACACTTGCTATGAAGATGGACTCTTCGTGATTGTGATATGGACAGTTTGGGTGGAGTGATAGCATGGAAATGCCTACGGAGAGAAAGGCAAAAACTGAGAAGAATGAGAAATTGAAATAGGAAGTACAGACAATTCTTCCAGAAATTCTGCTATAGATGAGGGTAGTGAAACAGGACTGTATATGGGGTTATCTGGACCTATAGATCTCTTTTCCATCATGTCCTCACACTGATAAAGACTTAGGTTCTCAGCTACTAACTGGCAGAGGCACCCTAAAGAAAAGATCTGGTGTCAAAAACAGATGTCGTAAACTCCTGAAGCACACCATTCTACAGTGAGATAGAGGGAGCTTCCCTTTAATGGAATGAACCAAACAGCAACTGCTTTGCTTGGCTATTATTAGTTGGCTTCAGTAGGAGTTAGATGGCAGTAAGAAAACAAAAAACACAGACCCATTGCCATCAAGTCTATTCCTACTCATACCAATCCTATCAAGCAACGTTGAATGGCCCCGTCGGGTTCTCAGGGCTATTTGTAGAGGGAGATGATCACATCTTTCTTTTGTGGATAGGTCAGTGGGTTTGAATGGCTGGCCTGTCAGTCAGCAAGAAACTGCTTTAACCACTGCACCACCATGTAGGGTTCAGATAGCAACAAGATAAGAAAATGGAATACCGAGACTATGAAGTTTGGCCAGTTCTTGGTGGAATTTGTATAAAAAAGTAAGGCAAGATCAGGGCAAAAAGTCCAAGGAGAATTTTGAAGCTGCAGAATATAATTTAGCATATTAATAATCTCAGAGAATCAAGGGGTTGGAAGAGAAGATGTAGGCGTTAGGGTATATAGTAAAAAAAGCAAAATCTTGGGCTGAGCCCTGGTGGCATAGTGGTTGTGCGCAGGACTGTGGCCCACTTGGCTGGCAGTTCAAATCCAGCAGCAGCTCTCCAGGAGCAAGGCTGGGCCTCCAACTCCCACCAGAGGGCAGTGATACCCACAAAACAAAAAGCACCAAAAATAAAAAAGCAAAAAAAGCAAAATCTTAGTGAAGATCTGGAGAAGTATTCCTGTGAATACAAGTAGAATTGTCAACTTTTAAGCATACTGTTTCTGCCTCAATGATATTAAAAAGAATTTCATGAAGTTGTATTGATACATTCAGGGATGTATTACAAAGATACCAAAAATGAAATGGTTGAAATCACTTTTGCCATCTGTTTTCTTAATTCATGGAAGGGAGAGGCAGAAGTAATTCAGATGAACGAAGTGCTTACATAGCTTAAATATTATATGTTGTCAATAGTCTACTTCTTCTACTTCCCAAACTATACATAATTAAACGACACAAAACAGACTGATTTGTTCTTCCCATTCCCATGCACAGACTTGCTAATGATGAGAAAATGGAACTGAAGATGACTTTAAGTGTGTAGTTAACTCCCAGATTATACAACCAGACTGAATAATTGAGATGTCTGTAAAGACATCATTCATGCACGTTTACAGCAAAGTTGTAGTTGTGGGCCATGTGTTTTGTCCTATGTGTGTAGAGGACCAATCATTGTACCTTTTATAGATAGATATAAAAATCACATTTTACTTTGATCACTAAACTAAGGATGTATTTTATAATTTATAGACTGCCTTAATTTAATTGACTATCTCTCTCCTAAACCACCTTAGTATGATTTGAATATTTCAAAATTTTAGGTATTTTATAATAAAATTTGAACTTTATCGAAATGCTAAATAATGTATCACAAACTTGCAATGAGGCTTTGGTTACATTTTTAAAATATCAATGCAAGATGCTTTCAAATATTTTCATTTGATATCTATTTTGGGGGGTTATGTATGATTGCTTGCCTCTTTGTCCCTATTTTTATATTGGCAAGCACTTTCATTGGAAACTGTATTGGTTTTCATTAATCAGAGATTGAGTAATCTGAACAAAAGTAAACAAGCAAACAAAAAATAATTTCATGCACAATGATGAGTCCTTGATTTTTCTATCTAATATTAATATGTCCTTTTAATAGGACTTCTCTGTTTGTTCAATTTATTTATTTTTATTATTTCACAAACTTAGAAGTATATTATGTCTATAAAGAGGAACCAGCCTCCTAGATAATCCAGACTTGTCTTTTCTTCTTTCTTACATATAACCTGCGATTCAGACAAGCAAAAGAGGAGCATATTTAGTTATAGTATCACACAGACCCCTATGAATACATAAGTATTTCATCATATTGAACTACATGTCATAAATGATAAAATTATTTGGAATTACACACAACCACTCAAACATATATTAAAAGTGTCCAAATTCAGTGCAAGTAATGGTCACTGTCAAGATGGATGGGACACTTAAGTGCATGAATGGCATCATCATTGATGTTCTCAACTAACATCCATCTGAAGTTGATTTTCTTAACTTGGTAGCATCTCCTGTGTCTTTCTTTTTAAAGTTCATTTTTTTCTAGTGCATCTTGTGGCAACTCATTGGGTACCTTAAGTGGTGTGAGATTTTTTAAAGTGTCTATTTAACACATGTTTCACTGCAGAAGTATTTATGATTTATTATGAGATGCTACTCCAGGTGTATCTTAGCAACCCACATTTTGAACTGGGAAATTCACCTGGGAGCAAGGATATTGGATAAGGAACTAAAGGGTAGTACCAAAATAGCCTAGTGTTATCTTCTAAAATAATTACTAAGTCCTGTTGAATTTACTACTAGGCAAAAGATACATAGAATACACCCATAATGCCTTCTAGTGGCATATAGAATAAGTGTTCTAGGACAAAAATTTATAGCCAGAGAAGAAACAAGCCATGTATTTCCCTCACCACCACCCCCAATATCAAAAAATGAAACCAAACCCTTCCTATTTCACAGAAACAATTTTGACTTATAGTGACGCCATATAAAGTGTAGAAGGTTATAAATCTTCATGGGAGCAGATAGCATTATTCTTTTCCCACAGAGTAGCTGGTGGGCTTAAACCATTGCCCTTGAAGTTAGCAGTCCAACGCTTACCCAACAGTGCCAGTAGGCCATCTCAGAGTTGACATCATTTCCATGCTTAGTGGGGAAGAGCTGGCTGGCTGTGCTACATGGAGAGGGCACATGACCCTGTAGCACTTGCTATTTAGAAGGACAAAGGACCACAGAATTTCTAGGTGACTATACAGCAACATATATTTCCTGATCATCATTACTCAAACTGGAGTATTTGCTTGTTCTTTGTGTGTTCTAACTCAGAGGAGCTGAGTCAGCTTCCTTGTAGAACCAAAACTGGAAGAGAAACTAGCCTTTTGGGTAATCCAAATTTGCCTCTCTTTGCTTTTTGAATATAGTATTTAATTCAGAGAGGTCGAGGAGAAGAGTAATTGATTGTAGTACAGACAAGCTACATACAACAAGAACATTATTACTTACAGATTTAAGGAATAGGATTTGGAAAAACCAACCATAGCTGAATCTGTGGAGCTGCCAGCTAACAGATACAGCCCTGCAGGCATGAATACCATTACATGGCTAAGAAATTCAAGTCCAATAGACATCTACCGGGAGCAAATGAAGCATAGTCCTAAGGAACTGAGGTGACGAAGTTCTGGTGCACTTAGTAAACACTTCTCCAGGGAATCACCAAGTACACACCAGCAGGCACTTTTCCCAAACTCCTGACCCTGTCTTAGACCTCCACCTGCACAGGAATTTCTTGGTGAGGATGGCTTAAAGGATTTTGATGCCTACAAATTCATTTCACTTTTACAGATTAAAATTGAATCAGAATTAAAAAATGCATGAAAAGAACACCAGCTAAAATTTGCATTGAAATGTATAGAAACCACATTGAAAAATCAACTACTCTCCAATTACTTTTACTTATTGAATATGATTAAGTAATTCTCTAAAAATTAAAATGCACTCAATTATTGTTATATGTAATAGATTTTCTCCTTATATTAAATTATGATTTTAAATTAAAAATATTATAAAGTATTAATTGCAAGTAAAATATATTCCATGAATTTTAAAGAAATTCATTAGTATTAATAGTCTTTCAGTGGAATTTTATTTAATCATTGCTGAACTTGGAGTCTTTTAACTTATAAAATAGTATATAATTTTATGACCCTATATCAATACAACTTTCCTAACTGCATATTAAATCCTATAAGCTCATTAGTTAAGGCTTTATTGATACTATTTTTGTTGAACTTCTATTTCCAAACACACTTTTCTACTTAAAAGTCAGGAAACACAATGTCTCATGAAGTTTGCTACTAATCTAGCTGTATTGATGTGAATACTCATCTTACATACCTAGAATTACATTATTGTCTAAGCCACCAGTTTTCAACCTGTGGGTTGCAACCCTTTTGGGGGTCAAAAGATCCTTTCACAGGGATCACCTGCTTCATTACAGTAGCAAAATCACAGTTATGAAGTAGCAATGAAAAAATGTTATGCCCGGGGGGTGGGGGCACTCACCACAACCTGAGGAAGTGTATTAAAGAGTCATGGCATTAGGAAGGTTGAGAATGTCTGTGAAAGCAAACTAAATTCTCATTCACCAACTCTTTGTTGCATGACCCTCTTTGTACATGCTCAAATGCTCTGATTGTGAATACCCCTGAAATGGTTATTCAAGTGGGAGATGACAGGAGAGCAAGATGCGCGTGCAAACTACAGAATCTGAAGAGAGAAAAAGGAGACAGCATGAGGCATTTTGCTTCCATGATTTGAAAACCACAAGACCATCATGTAGGGTTGGATGTTAGTTACTAGCTGCCTGTGAGTCTGTCCCCTAGCATGGAGGGCTCATATACAAGGGGACAGACAGTAAGGTTTTTGGTGAGAGTTTTTTTTTTTTTTTTCAGAAATAGGTTGTTGGGCTTCTCTATTAGTCTTTTTCTAGAAGGTCCACTGAAACCTCTTCAGAAACCCAGCAACACACAAGCCACCATTGGCAGCTGAGTGGTGATTACACTTCAGGTGCATTGCTGAGAATCAAACTTGGGTCTCCTTCAAGTTGTTGTTACGTGCCACCAAGTCAGATCTGATGTGTAACAATCCTATGCACAAAAGAAACACTGTCCTGTCTTGTCCATGCTCACAGTTGTGCTTGAGCACAATGATGGAGACACTGTCTTCATTCATCTCGTTGCGGGTCTCCTATATGAAAGACAGAAATTCTACCAGAGATGAGCACTGCCCTCAATGGATTAAGGATGGCTCTAGAAATCTATGTCCAAGACTTAAATCCTGGTACCTGTGAATTTAACCTATTTGGAAATAGGGTTTTTGCAGATAAAATTAATTTATAGATCTTGAAATGACATCACCCTGAATTGAGAGTAGGCCCTAAATTCAAATCAAGGATTTCCTTATGAAACAGAAGAGAAAACCTTGCGATTATGGTTAGGGCTTCTACAAGTTAAGGCATATCAGAGCTTGCCAATGATAACCAGAAGCTACAAGACCCTTGACATGGGAGGCATGGAACAGATGCTCCCTCAAATAGACACTGCTGACATTGTAATTTCAAATTTTTGTTGACCTGTAAAAGTGTGAAAATTAATTTCTGTGGATTTAATCCAAGACATTTATGGGACTTTATCATGGCAGCTCCAGGGAAATAACATGAAGTAAGTTAGCAGTACATGATTCTGGAGAGCTCAGACTGAACCTCTTTGGACAAAGTATCACTTTGGTGATGTTAACCTACGATCAGCTTTGAGAGTTTACTATGGGAAAGGCTCTAGTCCTCATGTTACAGATGGGACCAAACGAATTGGAGGGAAGCAACTGAGTTATACTAGTGGGCTTCAAAAAAGTCTGTGGAAAAGTACAATTATATTTCTATTCCGTTTTCCCACAAACTTTTTGAAGTCCCTGTGTATAAAAAACGTTGTACTTAAATGTATCTATTAATTTTTTTTAGAAAAGTGCAGGCCAGACTTTATTACAAGCAATTCTTAATCCCTGGCCTCTAGTTAAAGTCAATAGGGTTTGGTGAGGATTGTGCTGAGCTGGAAAAAAATATATCTTGATTTAACTAGGACATCACTATACAGTCCTCTAACATGATACAAACTAAGAATCAAAAGTTTTCAGATTTTCCTTCTTCTGGTCCCACGTGGAAATCTTTAAATCCACTGTAAAATTGCATGTAAAATATCTTACTTTAAAAAAGTTATTTTTGTAAAAACTCTCAGTGTGCAGAACGTAAATTTATTTCAGGGCACAAAAATGGCCTCTGAGCTTGCTGGAATCCTGCTCTGTGATAAATACCCTATACAACACATTGTTTCATAGCATGCCCTTGCTGTAAGGAAATGGAGATTACCTGGGTGAGAGATTATATTTTTAGCATCACAGACCCTTCCATGTTGTTGCATAAGACCACATTGTCCTCTCAACAGTTGTGTATAAATGTACATAGTATATATACACTAAGGATGCTTCATGAAATTGCTGTGATTTGTAAAAGGTATGGAATTTCAAGGAAGCTTTCCAGAAAATTCAATTAAGAGTCTTGAATTTAGATCAATCCTTCACCATTTCAACAAGAATCACCTAGAGCAGTGATTCTCAACCTTCCTAATGGCATAACCCTTTCCTACAGTACCTCTTGTTGTGGTGATTCCCCTCACCCCAAGCATAAAATTATTTTTGTTGCTACTTCATAATTGCAATTTTGCTGCTGCTATGAATCAGGCAACCTCTGTGAAAGGATCACTTGACTCCCAAAGGGATCATGACCCACAAGTTGAGAACGGCTGAGCTAGAGGGTGTCTTACAACATGTATATTTTGGGTTCTTCCTTTACAGCTTCTGAATATGATAGACTGTTTTGTAGGGCTCCTGAGCCTAAAAGCTACTCTTTGAGTTGCAGTGATTTAACTTCAACTTCTATTTTGGAAAGGAAGGGACTCAAGCCCGAAAAATGTTAAATGATAGGCCAAGCACAGAAGTGGAACTTCAGACCTCTGATTAAAAAAATCCAAGACTCACCCTACATGTTTCTCATCATGAAATTAGATTTTTTAGCTTCTCTTCCAGTCCTGGTCACTCAATTATACTCTATCAACCATCAGGTGATCACATATAGTTTCATTTGTGAGATGAATTTTCTTTTGTTTAATCCTAAGCATATATATAATTTATCTTGATCATATTGCTCTTTCATTCTGCTTTCAGATAATTTGTGATTTCATTGAGGAGATGATTTGTGTTTTCCTATGTAATTCTTACAGCAGTGCCTGGGTGAGTCAGATCTCTGTCCTATTTTGGTAGAGAAGGCATCACAAAGAACATTAAACATGAGCTACAAAGGCTGCGTAAGACTGGACAAGATGAGAGAATGATGGAAGTGCATGAAATTGGAGACTCAATAGTAGAGCAGGTACAGTCATGAGAGCATAGTGAATACTCTAGCCTTCGCACATTGAGCTTCAAGAAGCTCATTGCCATCGAGTCAATGGTGACCCCTGGTGACCCATTCGCACAAGAGGACAATGTGGCCATGTGGAAGAACGCATTAAAAGAGAGAGCTAAGGGCTAAAGATAGCCCAACTGACCCCCTTCCTAGGAATAGGTGTGACCGAGAGCAACACTAAACCTACAGGTTGGGGAGAGGAGCCAGCAGGCCACACCTAAAGGAAAGCAGACCAGAAAGGAAGAAGAGAAACAAAGAGCCAGACTGGACCCCCACACTGGCACCCCGGGCCTTGAGGATGGCATCCCTGCTGGAAGCAAATGGGACACAGAGGGGACTGGGCAATTGACAACAGCACATTTCCCCTTACTGGAGCAGACTGTGAGAAAGGACAATTCTGGAGTCACATGGTAGGAAGCCAGTGCAGTCTGAACCCGCACACTGAGAAGTGAACATACCAGACCAGCAGCTGGAGAAAGATGAGCTAAAAAGTAGCCCCCATGGGGACTCCAGGCCAGGAGGGTTAGCTCCTGGACAGTCATCATGGCCAGACCCAAGATTTTTGTACATTTCTTCTCTTTCTCTCTCTCTTTGCCCCCCTTCCTTTTCTTTTCCTTCTTGTTTCGTCTCCTTTTCTTTTTCCAACTCTTTTTCAAATCAGTTTTGGCTATGTCATAGTCATTGTGCCTACCTATATAAGATAGGCAGGGGGTGTGTACCTAAGGAGAAAGCAGTGGGGCCAACAGTCTCTGGGAGACCTGGAGGGGTGAAGGTGGTGGTGGGAGGGGGCTGTGATCCAGTGGCACCATAGACAGGGGAACAACTCAAGTATTAGAGTCATTAACATGAGGGAGATAAGGATTGGGGGTTGAGTGGGGGCTGTTGAAGCAACAGCAAACCAGCTACGAGGAGGTACCAAGAGGTAGAAATAAGAAGAAAGTGATGTGGGGGCAGGAGGAAGGTAAAAGGAAATAGAAGGACCTAGGATGCAAAGTAATGGATAGAGGTATAAACATAGAGGTGTACATATGTAAATACATTAATCCACAAAAAATAGAGGTACTGGCCTATATACATATATTTATGTGCCAATATACTGACATAATGAGCAGATTCAGCTTTCTACTCATACCCTCTCTTAATACTTTGTTCTAAAACAAATTGGCAATCTGAGATGTTCACCCTCCTGACACCGTCGCTGAAGACAAAACGGGTGCATAAGCAAATGTGGTGAAGAAGATGGTTGGTGTTCAGCTATTGAAAGATGTAGCATCTGGGGTCCTAAAGGTTTGAAGTTATGCAAGCCACCATCACCAGAGAAGCAACAAGTTCACATGAAAAAAGCACCGCACAGGTACGATCATGAGGGGTCATCAGAACTGCCTAATAGGCATCAGAAGATACCTAGCAAGCAAATAAACAAAAATACATTGTTTAGAATTAGGGGGACTGGATCAGAGATCCAAATCCCATCTATAGACAGTAGAACAATCTCCCTACAGAGGGGCTACAAGGAAGGGAGGAGTCAACCAAGGTGCAGTGAAGCATCGATGAAACACAGTATATTCCTCTGGTTCCTTGAGGCTTCCTTACTCCCTGCCCCCACTGTCATGACCCCAGTGCTTCTTCTCAATTCAGACTAGACTGTAACGTGTACACAGGTCTAGAAAGGAATGGGAGCTCATGACACAGAATCCAGGCACAGGAGTGGGAATAGTGATACCTGAAGTGTAGTGGGAAGGGGGAGAGAGGAAGGAAGAAAGGGAGAATCAATCACAATGGTTGACACATAATCATACACCTCTCTCCAAGGGGAAGAACAACAGAAACCATGGAGAAGGGAGACAGCCGTTGGTGTGAGATATGAAAATGATAACAATGTATAATCTAACAAGGGGTTATGGTGGGGGGAGGAGAAGAGCTGATACCAAGGGTTCTATAGAAAGTAAATGTCTAGAAACGAATGATCGCAACATATGTACAAATTTACCTAATGCAAGTAATGTGTGGATTGTAACAAAAGTTGTAAGAATCCCCAGTAAAATGATTGTTAAAAAAAGAAAAAAATGCATGGCTTAGCATTCCTGCAAGAAATCAGAACTGGCTGACAGCTGCAGCTTCTCTGACTAGTCTATTAGCTTTCTCCACTTTGCCCTGGGTTGTTCTCAGCCGATCACTGAGCAGGATAGTGAGTCCTAATGCAGGTCTAATGGTTGGTTTTGTTTGAGAATGCCCCCTTTAAGTGGCAGAAACTTTGGGGGAAACTTCTATGCAGTCAAAGATTCGTCCACCCCTCTCTCCTTCTTGTCATAGAGATCACAGTGGCAGTGTTATCGGAAAGTTTCCCACCTTCTTCGGCTTCTTCCTTTGATCTTTTACACGCATCTCCTCTAATAAATCTCTTATGCAATCTATCCTTCTTTGAGCCTGTTTTCCTGCAGACCCTGGGCAGGAAGAGGTTTCACTGAGTCTTCAACAATATTGAGTCTTAAACTGCATTTGACTCTGGACTCATAAGTTATTCATTTAAATAATAACCTGATACTAACCTGGATAGTGAAAAACAGGAATGCCAAGGGAAGTACTCTCAGAATCTCAGGTAAAACTGGCACAGTGACCAAAACTGTTACAATAACATCTAGTGTACAGTCTAACCAGGTTTGTAATGAGTCTTGGAAATATATGTCAATCTACACATGTGCCTTCAAAAATTTGACATTGGGTCTTTTGTTGTTGTTTCATCTGTTCATGGTTTAGAATGTGGAGAATGAGAAATATATCATTCAATATAAAAAGAAAAGGAAAAGGTATCTAGATATAACATTCTTGATAGACCATAGTTTTTGTCCAGTCTACTCTAATTCATAACCAACTGCCTCGATTTGAAAAGTCCTAAGCACAACCTCCCTATAATCATGACTTCTGTTTCATAGTGACTTCTATAAGACATATAATCTATACAACTGAGATCACAGCCTTTTTAAATTTTTTTCACAGTTGGCAGTTGGGTTTTCAAGGGCATTACCTTGCTACCTATCTATCTACCCCAACGGTTGGCATCCAATTCCGGGTGGCCCTGTAAGATAAGAAGAACTGCTACCTAGCATCTCTGAGCCTATCGATCTTTAAGGGAACAGAAAACGTCATCTTTCTCAGCTCAGGAGCATTTGCCGACCCTTGCTCCCTGCACACATACTGTAAAACACTACTGTCCTATTGATGCTCACTGATCACAAGTCCAATGCCTTTATTGGGTACAAGTATCCAACTTATATTAGAAATAAAATAATAATTTTTAAAGAAACTGACAGGTGGACATGAGTAGTGGGAAGGAGAGAAAGACCAGGGAATAGCCTTGCATGAATTCACATCATGCTGTAACTAATTTAATCAAGCCTGTATTTCTAGACCTAGGTATGGGTGGTAGTTACATAATCTGGTGTCACTTTGAGGATTCAGAGTGAAGGGGTTGGAGACTAGCCTGTCAATCAGGTAGTAGCTTGATGACCTCATTTGGAGGCACTGAGGAGATAAATAGTTTGTTGGCGGCAGTACACAAACTCATTCTCTATGAGACATGCCTGTGGAGAAGAAACATGAAGAAAAGCTGATGTAACCAGACTTCTGTAGCCTGAAAAGCCACCTGGAATCAGCTCACAGTGCTAAGATGCTTACAATGCCACTGGGTCCCCAGGAATTCCCACCCACTGGTCTGTGATCTTTCTGCTTTCAGCGTCATTGCATGTGTTTTATGCGTCTGAAGGAGACTTTGGAAGTTGGTATCAAATATATGGGCTAATATAAGACATAGGGACCTGATCTGGCTCAATATTCAGTTGCTCTTGGCTATAAAACTTGTTCTTATACACATACGAGTATGTCTATGAATTTGTTTATTTAGTTCATCTGGACTAGCACACTTAGTTAAATATTATACAATGAACATCAAATAAGCAAACATCAATCTTTAATAATATTATATTCTCTTATATGGCAAAGTAATATTTTATCATTTTACTAGAATTTAAAAATTCAATAATTATTGTTTGACAGATATTATTCTTATATATCTCTCATGGTAAAAAATGTTCCATCTATAGATATACTGGGACTTGCTAAATTCTAAGTTTTATAGTGTATCTACTATCAATATGACCTATAAAAATGTATTTCTTCCTCTGAAAACCATCCACATCTCCCTCTTTCTCATGGTTTCCATTTCTTTCACCAGACAAGTAAATGCCTGATTTAATCAGTCTGGTGGTTCTTGCTCTCTAGTCTCTGGCATGAATATCAAAGGACATTCTTTGGGATGTTACAGTGCATGCCCTTTGTAGGGTGAAGTTCACCATCAGGGAAGAGCACACTATTTAACAGACACTTTCATTGGAATAAATCCTGCCATATGAGTTGGGTTAATTACTGTCATCATCCTTTAGAACCTTGGCATGGCTTCTGTTTGGATAAGCAAATTTAATATTGGGGTCCAGCCAAACAAATAATTCTTAATGTAGCTGGACATAAAATACTATGGTGTATAACTATTAAAAGAAAATTAAACTTCCTAATTAGACATAATTAATAAAAACCAATAATGTCTTGAACACTATACACAAAGTATGGATTTCCAAACAAATTGCTATTATTCTTCTCCTACAAAAATACTGCATTTTTCTTGTGAAAAAATTGTTTGAATCTTTAACAAAGGAACTTATTTCATGTGGGAGAGAAGTTCAAAAGTGAACCTTCCTCTGTGCTCCAGAAAATATACAATATGATCTGCATGTTATTGTATGAAATGCACTAATTATTTCATTGAAAAAATATAGTGAATAAATCACAGTGCTTTAAAGTATTTAGTTATGCTTTTGTTCTAAGCCAGTCATTGGTTCTGGCTTGTAATGATGCTAAGGGCAAAGTAGAGATGGCCCGAAGGTTTCCCAGGCTGTAACCTTCAGAAGCAGAATGACACTTTTGTGAAATGCTGGGTTGAATGAGACCACTCTCCTGGGCCCATCAGCAGAGTTCCTTCAGAATATATGTGCATGGATTAGAGTCTTAAAGAGTGACAGATGTGACTACCAGGAGAGAGAATTCTATATATTAAATTAAAATTTCCAGGATCTCATGAAGGAAAATAATAATAGCTATTTAAATAAATAAAATAATAAAACATCCAAAGAAAATTTAGAAAAAAATGGAAGAAAACTTGGAAAGTAGTTTAAAAAAACACTTTGCAAGTACAAAATCTTGAAGTGAAATCTTTAAAGTAACCAAAATGTCAGATAAAAAGAATATTTTAAGGATGGTCATCAAGTGCAATGCCTTCAGTGGCAGGATACTGTACTACACCCCGGCAAGGGAGTTCAGTGAATACCACCATAATTCAAGTTTATCGCAGCATCCACTAACATTCGTGGCGAAGAGAATTAAAAAAAAAATTCAACCACTGTTTTCAGTCTGAATTGATCAAGCATGCAATTAAAATGAGAAAGGCAGAAGTAAGTAAATAAAATAGAAGTAAATATGAACATTTTCCAGTATGCTAAAAGTTAAGTATTATGTAAAAATTAATCAAGCAGAAGATGCATTGCAAAATGGAGGAAGATGGCTAAACAAGCTCTCCTAGACTAGGTGCGCCTCGGCCATCTGCATTTCTCAGAGAAGTGCGTCCTACAAAGAAAATGCAAAGGACCTGTGCTAGGAGAAGTTCTGGCTGTCCAGAAAGTCAATTAGGAGACAGCAGAGATTTAAATGGATCCAAGTCCTGTTGACTTTGTAGGTTATTATAAGGACCTGGATTTCACTCTGGAGATGTGACTTCTTTGGAGAAAAGTGGTATCATCTAACTTACCTTTCTAAATGAATCACTCTGGAAGCTGTGCTAGTGGAAAGATTGTTGGAGGGGATGACAGCAGGAAGATGCGACTACAGGCAATAACCATCATCTCAGGGAAGAATGACAGTAATTTAGAGAGAGAGGTGGCCACCAAGGAGTCGATGAGGTGATGAGTGGTACTTAACTTCTAGATTTCTGCATCTATTTTGAACAAGAAAACCAATGGCATTTGAAAGTGGAATGACTCAGGAGTATGACAGTGTAGGTGGCTGTAAATTTTTTAGCCTGAACAACTGACAGCATGGGGTTATTAACTGGGATAAAGGAGACTGTGGCAAGTCAAGAACAGGTATATGCATGGTGGGGAAAAAAATCAGGAGCTCTATTTTGAATGTAGAAATTGTCTAAGTGTGTAACTCAGAGAAGTCTGGAATGGTGAAATAGCTGTAATATAAATGAATATAGAGAAGTTATCCTAAGCCATGAGATTAAAAGGTACCACTAATTCTACAGTTTAGTAGTGCTGTTGGCTAGGTGCTGGACTGCTAATCACAGGCCTAGTGGTTCAAAGCCTCCAGCTGTGCTAAGTGAGGAAGATGAGGGCTTCGGCTCACATGATGATGTACAATTCTGGGTATTTCACAGCAGGTCTTTGTAAGTTGGCCGTGGCTTTAAGGTAGTGGGTGTGTTTGCTTTGTTCTTCATTGAATCGACACACTTTGATATCTGTAGAAAGCTCCAGACCAAAGCAGCCATGTCATCCACAAACCTATTGAAAGATTCGATCCTTTAAAAATAATAAGCTCAGGATTCCTTGTAAAAGTCCAAGTTCCAAACTACAAAGTTCCAAACTATCAAACTCTGACGTGCTGACTTATATTCCAATTATTCTTTTTTCTCTTCTGATTTTGACCAGTGGTTTATCCCTGTCTCTGACTTCTCTTTGAATCTTGTGATTTCTTTTCTTTCTTTTTAAAAATCATTTTATTGAAGGCTCATTCATCTCATCACAGTCCATACATCCATCCATTGTATACAAAGCACATTTGTACATCTAGTGCCATCATCCTCAAAAGTTTCTTTCTACTTAGCCCCTGCTGTTATCTCCTCATAACGTCCCCTCTGTCTCCACTTCCTCCTCCCTTATGTACCTTTGATAATTTATAAACTATCATTTTACTGTCATATTGTCTCCCTTCACCCACTTCCCTATTGTGTGCACCCTAGGGAGGAGGTTATATGTAGAGCCTTATAATCAGTTCCCCCTTCCTATTCCACCTTCCTTTTACCTTCCTGGTATCTCCACTCTCACCACTGGTTTTGAAGGAATCATCTGTCCTGGATTCCCCATGTTTCCAGTCCTTATTTGTACCAGTGTAAATACTCTGGTCTAGTCAGATTTGTAAGATAAAATTGGGTTCATGATAGTTGGGAGGTGGAGTGGAGGAAACATTTAAGAACTAGAGGAAAGTTGCATATTTCATTGCTGTTACCCTGTACACTGACTGGCTCATCTCCTCCCTGTGATCCTTCTGTAAGGGAATGTTGCTTCACCTACAGATGGGTTTTGGTTCCCCTATCTGGATTCCCCCTCACTTGTCGTGATATACTTTTTAATTCTTCGATGCCTGATACCTGATCCCTTCGACATCTTGTGGTCACCCAGACTGGTTTGCTTCTTCCATGTGTGCTTTGCTGCTTCTTAGCTAAAGGGCCTCTTATTTTCCCTACAAGCCTTTAAGACCCCAGGTGTTATATCTTTTTATAGCCAGACACCATCAGCTTTCTTCACCACATTTGCTTATGCACACATTTGTCTTCAGTGACCATATCAGAAAGGTGGGCACACAATCATATGATTTTTTTGTTCTTTGATGACTGAAAATTGACGCCTTTGACGCCTTGTTGTTGTTATTTTTTTCTTTTTTTGCTTCATTTTGTGATGTCTTGTTTTTTTGTAATATTGTTATCTCTGCAACTCTCTCTAGATAAGATAGACTGAATGAACAGTCTGGAGAAGAAAACAATGGGACTGATGGTTCTGGGGGATTTGGATAGGGAGTGTTGGGGGAAAGGAGGTGGTGTTGATCAACTAGGGATAAGGGAAAAACAAATGATCCAAAATCAGGCGCAAGGTGGGTGTGAGAGGCCTGATAAAGATTGATCAAGAGTAATGTATCTGAGGGAAATTATTGAAACCCTAAGGGAAGCATTTATTTATGATGTTGGGGAAACAGGTTTATGTGCATATGCTTATAGGGCTAGTATTAAGGCAGCAGTTGGACATTGGACCTCCAGTCAAGTACTTCCTCATGTAAGGACACTTTTCTCTATTAAATTGGCATTCCACGAAGCTCACCTTCCCAACACGATTGCTGAAGACAACTGTGTGTATAAACAAAAGTGGTGTAGAAATCTGATGGTAGTCAGCTAGCGATCAAACGATACAGCATCTAGGGTCTTAAAGGCTTGAAAGTAAACAAGTGGTCATCTAGCTCAGAAGCAGCACAATCCTCAGGGTAAAAAGCACACCAGCTTGTATCACCTTGAGTCCTGTCATTTCTATGACCTTCTTTTAGTCTTTGATATGAGCAACTTGTGGTGGAAGTCCTAGGCGAGGGAGAAAATAACTGACTGATTTACTTTAGCCATTACCCAGTTTAGTCAACTGGTCACTGTAAAGTCAACAGTTTGAAACTTCCATCTGCTCTGGGGGAGAAAGAGGAGGCTTCCTATTCTTGTAAAACATTTCAGGGTCAGAAACCCCAAGGGAGGGTCCTACCTCGCCCTTTAGGGTCTCTATGAGTGAATGATGACAATGAAGTAAGACAGAAACTGTAGGGAGCACCGTCCTAATCAGGGAGAAAATTTCCATCATTTTATTTCTCTATTTCCTCACTCATTCATCTTCCTTCCATTCTGCTCTGTCCTATGTTTTTTCTCAGCAGATTATTTAGCTCTTACGCACAAATCTATATTGATGGTTTGCATATCCAGAGTTGATAAAAAGTCCTAGTCCATTGTTTAATTTTCATATCTAGAGGACATTTTAAATACACATTTTAGATTATGTGAACATAATGGGATAGGGATAATTTTGAACACATGTAAACACAAACAAAATGGATTTCTGCTACCAAAATTTGGCTCCAAATTGTTGTCTAATAATTTTCTATAACTAAATCACATATTCTTTGTAATTTACCTCAGATTGAAATTGGAAACCAAATAGTATATTGCATATTGGGTCCTGGGTGGTAAAATGGTTAAGAAAGTGATAAATGGTAAAGATAATGTCTAATGGCTATCTGTTTTGAAGTCTATTCAGAGGTGTCTCAGAAGAAAGACCTGGTGATCTCCTTCTGCCAAATTAACCATTATAAACCAATGGTAGAGGACAGTTTTACTCAGACCCACATGAGGCCACCAAAGGTTTGGTTGATAATTTTTATTTTATTTTTATTTTTCATATGACACAGATAATTTTATATGATGCATGTTGTATAATAAACAATTCAATTTATTAGTCCGTACACTTTGGGGGTCTAGTATTATAATAATTCTTAATTGTTGTTTTGCTCCTGGAATTAGTATTTCACTGTAGTCCTAGAATTAGTTCCATTGGCCCCTTGTAAAGCAAAATCTCAGAAGGAGATGGTGAGCACTTTAATAATGTCATAAGCAAGCAATTGAAAAACAAGAGAGAAATGTGATGAAGGACTATTCAGACTGGAAAGACCTTTGTGTGATGGAGCCACATAAATACTGGGCGTTCTTTCCTTTTGATAACAGCTTCCCTTCATCCACAAGGATTTGCAATGTCTTAAAAACTGAGACTAATAATTAAAAGCATACTGATAAATTGTATTAACATCAGAGAAAGGGCCCTAATTTGTTCTGGGAGTAACACTAAAGGATGTCTTTTCTTACCCAGAGGAACCTTTGAAAATATAATAACTATGATTTTACTAAGACTTCTAGACACTTGTGATTATTGTGAAGATTTTTTAAATGGTTAGTCCCTCTAAATTTCTGCCAAACTCTATATAATGTCATGCTAATGCTAATCTTGTATTCTTTTATTTATTTGTTTATTTATTTTTAATAATGTATCCTCATGAGGAAGATAGTAATATTTGTATATAACTTTTAACCCCTTTAAACTCCCCCTGTGAAGAATACATGATAGTTATCTTTGTTTCATTTGTAAGAAAACTGAGTTACAGAGAGGCTAAGTGATTCACACAAAATGGAGTTACATGCAGAACTACAAGACATTGAGGTTCAAGTTCAGTGCCAATGCAAATACTAAGATACTTTGATGGTAAACACTTCAAAACCAAATGCTAAACCCATTTCCATCAAGTAAATTTTGACTCAGAGTGACTGTGCAGGACAGACCAGACTAGGTCTCTTTGGAAGCAGAGAACGTTATCATTCTTCCATGCAGCCTGCCTCCAGTGGATTTCAAATGCTGATTTTAGGGTTAGCAACCAAGTGCTAGATCCACTATGTCCCCAGTATTCCTCATACAGCTCAAAATTATGCAAATTCTTATCCCTTACTAATATTCATACTTAAACTTTTTGAATTTAGTCTTATCAGACTGAAAGGCAATACTTAGAATTTAAGGTTTCTAAGACCTTTTCCTTCCAACTACACTAGTAGGTGACATCATGGTAAACAGAGAAAAGTTTGACTTTATCAAGAATTTTGTCTTGCTCAGATCCACAATCCATGTTCACGCAAGCTGCAGTCAGGAGATTAAATGATATATTGCATCGAGTAAAACTGCTGCACAAGACCCTTTGAAGGTGTTGAAAAGCACCTTTGTTTTGATGAGAACTAAGGTGAGTCTAGCCCAACCATTTTCAATCTCCTCTGTGAGTAAGAAACACTGAGGAGACTCGATGCATTCTAATTGTGAGACTGGAGAAGAATATTGAAGGTACCATGGAATATTTAAAGTACTAATAGGTCAAACCGGTCTAAGAAGTAAAGCCAGAGTGCTCATTTGAGGCAAGGATGGTGATGTAGCAGCTGACATACTTTGGTTCATGTTATGAGAAAAGACAGGTCCCCGAAGAAGAATATGATGTGTAGTAGAGTAAAGAGACAGTGAGGGAGGGGAATGCCCTCAAGGAGATGGACTGACACCATGGCTGCAACAATCAGCTCCAGAACAGGAACAATTGTGGGGTTGGTGAAGGACTCAGCAGTGTTTCATTCATGTACAATGAAACTTGTTGGGGTGCAATGAGTTGGTCTCTCGATATCAGCAATCTCTTTTCTATTGATTCTGATTTCCCCTTTCTCTAGTAGCAATCATCTTGTCAGAATCTGGTTTATCTTAACTTTATCTGTGACATGAAAACCCCAAGATTCACAGATGGAAAGTGTAGCTTGAAGAGGTTTTGAGCTCTCTGATCAAAGGGACATTTTCATCTATCTAGCTGTCAATCAGTGTTTCTATAATTAATTATAATGTATGCTTTCATATGCAGTGCATATTATTTAAACTCCAAGATGAGCTGAAGAGAATCAATTAGCTTATGCATGGGGAAAAGTACAAGCCAGCAAGGATAAGTTCATTGTTTAAAATCTTGAGTTGTTCGAGGAAGAATGAGGAAGAGACTTAACCCCTACACTTCTGTGTTTCCTTACTATGTCAGTGCACTTTTTTATATTTAATATAACAGTTAGGAATCTGAGTAGTCTCTGGCAAAAGAAATAAATGCAGATTACATTGTAAATTATGCTAATTTCCATTTATAGTGTTAATTTGAGTAAGATGTCAACCTGTATCAGATAACAGCGGAAGGTTTATGGGAGAATTCAGTAAATATGAGATGCATGGTATATTGACACATCGACTGAAAAAATGGCCTCCTGAAACATAAGAACAGTTGGGAAGCTGGTTCAGGACTGCCTGTAAGAGTAATAGCTGACTGCTACACCTAACCTCAACAATACAATGACATAGTCAATTCCAAGACACCACTCATACTAGTAGTATACACAAGACTCAGCCCAAACTAAAATTATATATTAGTAAAATGTGGGACTCATGAGGGCTTTTACTCCTTTCTTTGTAAACTCAATTTCCAGATGTCAGGCATTAGCATATATATCATAGGGTGACACTGGCAGCTTTCTCAGAGTTTTTGTAAGAATCTTAGAGAGTCAATTATGTACAAACCCAAATTACACTTGACACAGTCTTTTCTTATGGTTTACTTTTGGAATACCTCTAATCAACCCAAGTAGTGGGAGTGAAAATGATAGGGAAGGTGGGCAGGTCACAAGCAGTTACAGAGAAAGGAGGAGATCAACACATACCTTCCACTTCCATGTCAGTCCGAGAAAGAAAAACAATCCACTTCAATTGAGTTAATACCAATGCAGAGCAGCCCTAGATCACAAAATACTTTAAGGTTTTATGAGAGCATGGTAGCCTCAGCTTTCTCCTGAGGGCAGCTGGTTGGTTTGAAGTACCAACACTGGAATTAATGGTTCATTTAGGGCAGGTCTTTGTGGAATACAGAAAACGCTGGCTTTCAAACATTCCTAAGTTCAAAACTGTCTTCCTATGTTCAAAACACTGCTTCCTATATGGAGTTTTTTTTTGAGTCTTGACTTTAAACATGAGACTACAACTATAAATAAAATCATTTCTTTAATTCTTAAAAGTTAGACAAATGTCTCTCCCTTTTGACCTCCCCAGATCCCTTTTATGTCTGTTTCCTTTTATCAACAGTATATTACACATCAGTATATTACAGTATATTATAGATCTTTAAATCTATTATAGTATATTACAGACCTTTAAATTATTATTTATTTCACAAGGCTTAATGCCCTTATTTTTTATTTAAAAAGAAATAGAATGCTTAGGCAAATTATATTCTAGGCTTGGAATAGAGTGTGTGAACCGTCTACTCTCATATTTAATAGCTGAATAAGAAGACCTTGGACCATTTGTATTTTTGCCGGAGAACTGTAAATGAGGTTGAATCTAATTCAAATCGATGTTTTTCACTGTATTCATTTCTGTAGGGAAATTATACTCATAGAGAATAGATAAATTGTTCTATTGGAAATGAAGGTGCCTAGCTTCTGACTTAAATAGCATAAAGAAACACTTATAGTGAGGAATCAGTTAAGGAAGTTTCAAAATAGGTATTGTGTATATTTATCTTTCTTTGTGCCTTTCTACTTCTTGCTCACTGAAGACCTGGAACACATAAGAGGAACTCTTGAGTTTAGACAGCAGCTCTTGGTATGTTCCTATTTGTTCGACTTCTCTACTTTACATTACAACAGTAAAAGTCACCTTTGGCAGAAGTCTGACGTTGGATATCACTAATATAGGGGTATGAAAAAAAGTTTTATTCCTTAGGTTACAGAAAATAGCCTGCATGATTTATTTTAAAGAAAGCAACACAAATGTTTTGGGTTTTTTTCTTTTTGGTCACTACTGTATCAGAGTGCGATTCTTGGTAAGGAGCACCAATATATTTCATAATAACAGATGATGGTATGATAATTGAAACATAGTGTAGAAATATGATTATGGCTCCTTGGTTCTGGTATTCTTTAATTAGAATTAAACTTACTTAAAAAGAGAGACATCTTTCTAAAGTGTACTATAAAAATTTCCAAAAACTTTTATTCAAGAAATAATTTGGTCTTTATTTACAAGTCTTTCTATACTATTTGATACATATGTTTGCCCTTAAATATGATGCTTTATATCTGATTCATCTAAGAGGTAAAGATATTTATCTTTTATTTACTTAAATGTGTATTGTGTAATTTATGTATTCTTTAATATTTTTCCCTTGAATTTTTATATTAATAAATCTATAAATCTATAATCTATATCATGAAGGAGACTGTATAGTTTGTGATCAAATAGATTTGGTTTAAAATCTTTATTGCTACACACCTTTTGAAGTAACTTTAAGCTTATGTAACTTTATATAATTTTAAACTTATGTTAAATAGGAGTAATAATAAAACTTATATCACAAAGTGTCAAACCTAGAAGCACCTAAGGAGGTCTCTTCATAAATCAGCTGAAATATTATTATTGCTGTTAAAATCAATTATGCTAACAATGATAAATTTTAAGGAATGCATGATCAATAGAACAATATAAAATAATCATGCAATACAAAACCATTTTAGAAAAATATGCTAAACTGAAAGCTTCTCATTTTGAAACATTTAACTCCTTAAGAATATATTTTTAGGGCTGAGCCCTGGTGGCGTAGTGGGACTGCGGCCCACTGGGATGGAGGTTCAATTCCAGCAGTGGGGCTGGGCCTCCTACTCCCACCGCTGGAGAGCAGTGATGCCCAAATTAAATATATATATATATATATATATATATGTTATAAGCTAACAATCTCATAAATTGTTACTAAAATAAATTTGCAAGTAAAACTTAGACATTATTTTTTTTAATTTCTCTGTAAAAGAGCAATATAACCAATTATTTTTCAAGTAACAATTGCATTACTTGACTTAAGCAAATATATAAAATAATTGGATTTTAGTAAAGCACTACATAAATGTTACTTTGATGACTAAGATGCACTTTATCCATTCCATCTTCTTTTTACCTCATGTGCATCTGAAAGTTGGACATTGTACATACGTGTAGACTAAAGAAAAAGTTATGTCCTTAACTTGTGGTGCAGCCAAAGAACTTTGAAAATTCCACAGATTGCAGAAGAATTAGGGAATTAGTCTTAGGAGAAATAAAGCCAAATTGTTTTTTAAAAGACAGGATGGTGATATTTCTATCCACTTACTTTGAACATGTCATCATGCTCGACCATTCAGTAGAAAAAAAAAAAACATGTTTGTGAAGGAGGAAGAGTAAGAATGAGGAAGCCTCAATATGACGGATGCCGCCGCTTCAACAGACCTATCAAAGATCACAGCTCTGGCACGGGACCAGGTCACATTTCATCTTGAGACATACACGGCCACCAAGAGTTTGAGATGACCCTCAGCCAACTAGCAACAGCTCTGCAGATGACTCCTATCGCCGCCACTTCCTAATTATGTGATAACAGGTTATGGCTACCTTGTTTTCCCAATGGCTTCAACTCTATTGCTTTACCAAAAGCTGTTTCCCAATATGAGCATCAACTTATAGAGAAAGGCTCATCTAGGTGTCAGCTCTGCTATCCACAGCTCTGGTCAGACTGCCTGCTTCTGCCCTCCACTTATATTCACACCCTAAAAGAGGAGCAAGAAGGAAATATTGCTACATCCATGTACTCTAATGTGGGTACATAATAAGCCAAGACTAACTCATAAGCTTTACTTTTTATCCAGGCTTTCCAAAGACCCTTTCCCCAATGCTAGTATTTTATACAAATTAACAAATAGACTTAACTTCTCTTATCCATGAATAGAAATGCTAAAAATTAAAGAGATATGTATTCCAAATCCCCTTACTATGAAAAGTTATACCACTGGGGTATTAAACAAAACTGTTGGCTACCAACCATAAACTGGCATGAGTGATTATTTTTAAATTGACACCTAGAAAATTGAGAATAATAGCTAAATTACTAGAGCAGTAATCAACATCTATTTTCTTCTGTTGAAAGATTAGTACAAGTCTTGTTGGCAAAAGTTCAATGCTAAGGAATATACATTACGTCACGTGAAAATTAAAGTTGACATGTACAACCGTGTATGGAGAATTATGAGGCCAGGCCTCATTTACTTGATTTATTTTGTCTTTAGTGTTTACAGATCTGCATTTTATGCTCTCTGGGTAGCAGAGAACTTGGGTAATGGCCTAGGAGGACAAAATGCCATTGTCTTTGCTTTTCTTCTCTTCCCATCTCTTACTAGACAAGCTTCTCCTGAGTCAGAATGGATTTTGGGTGCAGTGCTGGCACATAGGATTCAATGCGAAGTAAAGAGGATATCTGCCATGAAGAGATCAAAGGTTAGCAGGAGATATAGGCATGAAAAAAATAACATAGTGTGATACATATAATATAGATAGATAGATATTTCAATTCCTGTAATTTTCAAAAGTCAATCACCAGACATTTATCACAAAGCGACTCTGGGTAGACACATACTTCCAGTCTTTGGTCAGCAGCTGACCACTTGAACCTTCCAGTTGACCTCCCAGACACATGTTTAAGTGTATGTAAACACCCCTCCCCACCCACAAAAAATTAAAAAATTAAAAACAAACCCCCAAAGGAACCAATTAATTCTGAGCAAGGGTAAATCAAATAATGGTACTAGTCATGAGAGACAAGATATAGATTTGAAACACTAGCAGGTTTATCAAGGCAATGGCATAAGGTAAAGAGGATTCCTTTGCTTGGTTCTAGAAACTATCCATTTCTTAGTTCTCATCTTCCTTTGTTGTCTCCCTAAATCTCAAACTTGCACTGTGAATTGAAGTTTCTCAAATGATGTTCTTTTTCAGTTCTCTCTTTTGATTCTTTTTACTTCTCAGATGGTAATTTCATCCAAGTTTTTCCCTGGATGGCTTTCTCCTCATTTTTTCTGAGGAATAAAATCACTACAACATGAAGGACCACACATATGTAGAGACTAAGGAACAGGTCAATATTTATTGAGTGTTATTTATACACCACATTGTTGTTGCATGCTACCGAGTTGGCTCTGATACACAGGGACCAAATGCAATACTGTAAAGGCATCTATTCTTCTCACTTTGTCTTTTCATGAAAGTTTTACTTGCATAGGATGTGCTTGAAAACACCACCACTTGGGTCACATGTGCCTTAGACCACAAAGGTTTAACATCGGGGCAGCCCATTTGCTCAGTGCAATTCATTCACTGGTTTCTTGACTTCTGCTTGCAAGAGTGTTGCTTGTGAATTCAAGTACACTGAAATCTTTGACAAATTGTATGGTTGATTCATTTTCAAGATGTTGTCTATTGTTCCAAATGTGAGGATTTGCTTTCTTTATAGTAAATTATAATCTAGATTAAAGATGTGAGGATTTTTGTTTTCTTTACACTGAGTTATAACCTGTTACAGTTTTAATCTTTGATCTTTATCAATAAATGCTTCAAGTTCTTTTCGCTTTCAGCAAGGGAGGCTGTCATCTGGATGTTGATGGTTGTTAATGAGTCTTCCGCCAATTCTTGTGCCAGGTTCTTCAGCCCAGAATCCACTTCCTTAGATTGCTTGCTTAGCATATGGATTGGGTAAAGATAGTGAAAGGGAAAAAACATAACATAATTCCTGAGACTCAGCATCATTTCTGAGTTTATACCATGCAGTGTCTCACTGTTCTGGGTGAAGGTCTGCCTCTTAATCTATGCACACGTTCCATCTGAACAGAGTATCAGGAGTGGTTATAATGCTTGACATGTTAACGTTTTTAATCTTCAAAAGAATTAGATACAATAGGGTTTCATTACCAACCCTACCTTAGAAATAAAGAGATAAGACAATATTTGTGTAAGTACTGTTACAAGATAATATTCACTTTATTGTAATGTATTGTATTTAATCTACTAAACCTATTATAAGTATCTCATTCACTTATATTGAAATCTTTTTTTTAAATTTTAATTTCCCTAAACGGGACTTTGTATGTACTAACAATCTATCAAGTAATTTTTCACCCTTCAGTTGTCCTCATTTCCCTGCTTCAATATTTGAAGTCTGCTTAGACTTCCAGTAGATATGGTTAAAACTCAGAAGAAAGCTATTGTGACAATGGTATTTGAATCAGGAGCTTTTTACAGTATGTCCTGGGGGAGGGGGGAAGGTTACAAAACTTTTTCAAGATGCTATTTCCTAATATGAATAAAAATATTATAACATGCCCCAAGTAATGCATTTATTAATTGTTGCTGTTATGTATTGCCCAGTCATTTTTGACACACAGTGACTCTATATACAACCAAAATAAATAATGCCAGCCTGTGCCCTGCTCTCAATTAGTGGTTCTCAACCTGGAGGTCGTGACATCTTTGGAGGGTTAAACTATCCTTTCACAGGGGTTGCCTAATTCATAACAGAAGCACAATTACAGTGATGAAGTAGCAATGAAAATAATTTTATGTTGGGGGCCACCACAACATGAGGAACTGTAAGAGAGGGTCATAGCATTAGGAAGATTGAGAACCACTTTTTCAAATTGTTGCTCTGTTGGAGTCCATTAATGCATTCACAGTGCCAATCCATCTTCTAGAGGGGTTTCCTCTTTTCCCTGCCTCTCTGTGTTACCAAACCCAAAGTCCTTTTTCTTGGCACAGGTCTCTCCAGATAACATGTTCAAAGTATCGAGATGAAGTCTCGCTGTCCTTTTTTCTAAGTAGAAATCTGTCTTTTCATGACAGCTTTGTTTGTTTTTCTGGCAGTCCATGATACTTTCAATCTTCTTTTCCAGAATGAATAATTCAAATGCATCTATTCTTTTTAGGGCTTCCTTATTCTATGTTCCACGTTCACATGCATATGAAGTCACTGAAACAGCATGGCTTAGGTCAGGCCCACCTTGGTCCTCAATGGATTCTTTTTGTTTTTCAACACTTTAAACTAATCTCACACAGGAGATTTACCCAATGCCATGTCTTTTGATCTGTTGGCTGCTACTTCCAAAAGCGTTGATGGTGGATCCATGCAAGACAAAAATTGGTGACAGCGTCAATAAACTCCATGTAGCAAGATTCACTTGCTGGAACAGGTGTAAGAATTTGGTTTTTCCTTACATTGAGTCATAATCCATGGCTAGAGACTGTAATTTTTTAATTTTCACCAGCAAGTATTTGCTTCAAGTCTGCCTCCCTTTCATCAGGCAAGGTTGCATTATTTGCCTATCACCAGTAAATATGCTTTCCTCCAATCCTGGTGTCATATTGTTCTTCACAGAAGCCAACTTCTCTGACAATTCTACCAGCATACAGATTGAATAGTAATGGTGAGAGAACATAGGGAAGTCAGACCCAAACTGGATGGGTCCTAAAGAGCAGTTGTGTAATTGAAGGAAATAATTAAACAGACAACAGGCAGGGCATGCAAGTGCTTACCTCTTCCAGGAAGTCGGAGTTCAGAGAAACTGAGAGCAAATTCAGTTAACAATGTGTTTATAGAGTCTCAGGAAATGCACACTTCACAAATTACATATGCAATTAGGTGGGCAGAATCTGAACCCTAGAGGTCCCTGAGAGTTCATCAGGAGGGAAACTTAATACTAGAAACCTAATACTAGCATTGGGAGCAGGTAGAGGGGTGTTGACTGCCCCTTGAGAAGGGAGGGAGAAAAAAAACCATATCTGCTCCTATAGATATTATATGGCCTCCAGCCATATAGTAATCAGCCATGTCCTTGTAAGAAGTAGCATCACGGTAACATCATTACAGAAGGATATTGTGAGGGTGGTTTTTAACGAGGAGCATGTGACTAGGGTTCTTCTCCAACTCAAAAATGTGAAGGCCTCCCTTCAACCAGAATCCTGGATTTTTAGGCTTTTTCCTCATGAACATAGAGGATTTGTCCAGATTCAATCTCTTCTTGGTCTTCAGCGTTCCACATGGATATAACCCTGACACACACATTTTCTCATTTTAAACCATCCATTATTCCCTTGTTTTGTTTACAACTGCCTCTTGATCCATGTGCAAGCTCCACGTGAGCACAATACAGCATTCTGGAATTCCATGCTTTTCAAGACATAGTTTCTTATGATCCACGATGTCAAATGTTTTAGGATAGTCAATTAAACACAAGTAAGCATCGTTCTGGTACTCGTCTCTGCTAACGAGCAGGATCTATTCGACATCAGTAATGATAGCCTTTGTTTTACATCTTCTTTGGAATCTGGCCTAAACCTTTGGCAGTTTCCTGTCATTGTATTGCTGCAACCGTTATTGGATGATCTTTAGAAAATTCCACTTTATGTGATATCAGTCAAAGTGTTCTCTAGTTTGAGTTTTCTGTTTTATCGCCTTTCTTTGGAATGCCTACAAAAATGAATCTCTACAAAACCTGAATCTCGAGTCAGTTGGCCAAGCAGCCCTCTTCCAAATTTCCTGGCATAGAAGAGTGAGTGCTTTCAGCGCTTCATCAGCTTGCTGAAACACTTGTATGGGTATTTAATCAATTCCTGGAGTCATGCTTTTGTCTAATGTTTTCAGTGCACATACTTCTTCCTTCAATAACATTGGTTCTTGAGCATGTGCTAATTCTTGACCCCTCTGAATGTCAACTAGTTCTTTTTGGCACAGGGACTCTGATAATTCCTTCTGTATTAGTTGATGCTTCATGCATCATTCAATATTTTGTCTGTAGAGTCTTGCAATATTGCAACTTGAGGTTTGAATTTAAAATATGCTGAGTGCATTCTTTCTTTGGTTTTCTAACTTTAGGTCTTAGAGTTTACTTTGCGTGATCAAAATGCCCTGTGAAGTGTTCTGCTCAGTTCTTTTAATTGATCATTTCTTCCATTTACCTTAAGGACTCTTGTGCTTAAGAGCAAGTTTCAGAGTCTCTTCTGACATCCCCTTTGATCTATTCTTTTTTCCCTGTATTTTAAATAACTCTTTGCTTTCTTAATGTATGATGTTCTGAATGTTATCTCACAGCTTATCTTGTCTTCTATCATGCGTGTTGAATGTATGAAATATGTATTGAAATCCAAGTGGGGTCAACTGAATGTCATATTTTGACTACCAAAGATTTGTTCTAATTTTTTTCAACTTCAACCTGAACTTACATATGCCCAATTGAAAGTTTTACCTTCAAAGGCATTACTGTTTGATTACAACTTGATTTGCAGATGATAGCCCTTCCTGAATTCTATTTTGGGTACCCTCCAATCTGAGAGCTCATCTTCTGGCACGCTCTCTAATCACGTTTTGCTGCTATTCTTGAGGCTTTCAGTATACAGCAATATACTATTCATTGTCATGCTATTCTTAAGGTTTTCAGTGGCTATTTCTTCTGAAGTGAAGCCTCTTCCTTTTTTGAAGTCACTCTTGCTCTGGAAGCTCTGCTGTAAGCTGTTCATCTTGAGTAACCCTGTTGGTATTTGAATACTAGTGAGATCGCTTCCGACATTGCAGTAACACACAAGTCACCACACTATGACAAACAGACAAGTGGTGACATGTATTCATGGGAATGCTAATAAAAATATTCAGAAAACCTCCAACACTGACTGAAAACATAATCAATTCATTATTATCAAACAGTTCTTTCTCTTTCTGAACCATAGACTCTGCCTGTCCATACTTAATCTAGGTTATCATCTTGCTTAATAATTCACAAATTCATATCTTCTAATCAGTCATAGGTGCATATTTTCTAACCCCAATCATTCATAAACTAAAAATCAAACCCATTGGGTTGATTTTGACTCAGATTGGCCCTATGTAGGGTTTTTGAGATTGAATAATTATGGGAACACATAGCTTAATATTTCTCTCAGGAAGCATTGGTGGCTTTGAAGTACCCACCTTGTGGTGCATGGTGCAAAGTCTAACCCACATCACCACAAGGGTTGCCCAATCACCCCACAGGCAACAAGAACTCCCTTAAAAATCTATGACATGTACATATCCTTTGGGGATAACTCTTTCCCAATGCTGCCCTCAAGTGGCTCTGGCTTGCCAATCAAACGAGTTCATTTCTCATAACTATGCAGAGGTTTCTGCTTTACTTCGTGGACCATATTCTCCCTTTCACCTCAAAAGCAATTGTTTTTGGTAAGTGCTGGTCAGTCGATTCCAACTCATGGTAAATGCATAGGACAAAATAGAACCACACCTATAAAGTGTATAAAGGCATCTTGCCAGGTCTTTTCTCTGTGGAGCTGCTGATTGGGTTTGAAGAGATAGTTTTTTGGTATCAGACAAATTCTTGTCCATTCCATCACCTGGTTTTCCAGTCAAAGACTAGCCACTCTGAGGAGTCCTTTCCAGAGTGCTCTGAGTGATGTGTGTCATGCTTTTGCTTTTTGCCCGGCATTACTTGGTTTATCAGTTTCATCAGATTAGCATCATTGCTGTCAGTCCTTCTCACTTGCTTACAAGCTTTTAGTTTATCTGCGTGGAAGCATCCTTCACATCTTGCTTGATATTAGAAAGACAGCAAATATTGAGTTATGATAACTACTTAACACTCATCAGAAGTCCACTAGAATATAAATCACCAAAGACTCATGACTGTGTATGAGAGAGCAGACTATGGTCACACAAATATGCAGGATTTTGACTCTATCTTTATTTGGTGTCGGTGTATGAATGTTCCAAAAGAAAATGAAACCAAACAAATGAAACAAGCTGGGAAAAACATTAATTTTATTTATTATTACTACTTAGAAAATGCATCTGTAAGGTACTAATCTGTGAACAAAGCAGGTGCAATTCTAGCTAAATACTTAATCCTATTATTAGACAATGTCAAGTTGCTTCTGACTCAGCAATGAGTTCACTATGAACAGCACAATGCAAACACTGCCAGGCCCTACACTGGCCTCACAATTGCTATCATGCTTCAGCCCATGACTGCAGCCACTGCATCGATCCATCTCATCAGAGATCTTCCTTTTTCACCGGATTCTACTTTACCTAGTATGATCTCCCCAAGGAACTAGTCTCTCCTTATCATTCAACCTAGATTTAAATAGTCCTACCTTCCATGATTTTGTTACAACAGCGTATTTTATTTCTCATTGTGGCAGTCATCTACTTATGTTAATTTTATAATTGAAATGTAGGGGTGGAGTCTGGCCTGTTAATCAGGAGAAAGCCATTGAGTAGCTGATGGGGCCTCTGTGGGCATGGCTATCACCTGAGACTCCTGGGAAATCTCGCAGTATTTCCCTTGTGAAGATGAGAAGCTATCTTCCCTAGTTGTTGGGAGTTAGTTTTTAGAGATGATTAACCACAGGCAACACAAGATACACCCTCCGAGAAGCTGGAGGAGCCAGTGGAGAGACCACACGGCTTTGCCCTGATGAAGACAGACCTCTGAAGCTGGAGTGGCATGCTGTTGATGGACCTGAGCCCTGGAAGCGAGGAGCCATGGGGAGACCCCTGCCAGTGCCAGAATTCTGCACCCACTGACCTGTGACTTCCTGAGTCAGAAGCAGACATTATAGACTGATTGCAGGCATATGGGTTAATATTGGACTTATGACTTTGCACTGGACTGGATTGGGATGCCTTCTTAGTGTCACATTTCTTTGTATATAAACCCTTTCCTTATACCTATACACGTGTCTCTGAAATTTGTTCCTCTAGTCTATCCAGACTAACACACTCATTTTCATTAATAGAATATTATATCAAAGGAAATTAGTGAGCAAAATGTCTCACAGTGTTATGCCAACACTTTCTGGAAATATAGTGTACTTGATACATATTATGCATCTTTATAACACATATGAGTAGTAGTGATACATATGTCATACTCATATGTCATTAAAGGAGAGTTTAGTCATGGAGTGATGGTATATCTTAGAAATTAGACTTTGGCTCATATTTTTTCCTCTCTAATTGTTCAGAGACTATGAAAGAATGTGGAAAAAATGTGGATTTTTTCAGAGACTACTTATGTAAAAATGTGGATAAAAGAGACGAAAGAATAAGATGACTGGGAACCAAATTCTCCTTAGTCAGGAAATAAAAAGCATACTGTGTACATGACTGGAAATATAATTGAAGAGTCTCTCTCAGGACGTATCCTTTGATGCCACATTGGACACTGGTAACCATTCCCACTTGCTACTTCTCTTGAGTTGGCTTTGTGCACCCATGCAAAATTCTGATCTCTTCCCTAGCCAGGGAAAATATTGTGGCAGCTCCCAGAATAAAGAGTGATGTAATCCACTGGGTTTTATTCACTCGCATGAATGCTAACAACAGGATTCTCTACTGATTTTTCTTCTGCTTTCCTCAGAGTGTGTTATAAAAATGTATGTGTCCTTAATATTGTGCCATCTCTTTCATATGAATTCTATAATAGGTTTTTCCCTAAAGTTATAATTGCCTAGCTCTTCAAGACATCAGCAAAAAGGCTATAAACATTTTATTAGCACAGCTGAGTGTACTTTTATTTCTGAAAGTGCCAAACTATATTTTCCTCCCTCTTTCTCCAGTCTCAGTTTCATCTCTGTTTGGTAACTGCTCCAAATTTGGAGAGCACAGGCTTCCAATAGTCACTCATAAAACTGCTTCTGCATGATGGAGCCAAAGAGAGTGTTTTCTTGCAAATTGAAATTCTGAATCCAGGCCTGCTGGGAACTATAAGCCATAGAGCCATAGGGGGAAAAGAAAGAAAGAAAAAGGCAAGTAGCAAAGGAAATAATTTTAACAAGGGAAACAAGTTGCAGGTATTAGTTTGAGGAAAACATATAGCCTCTGGATTTCCTTCCTTTCATTTAGTTCATTTTTAAAATCTTGACTATTTTTAAAATGTGAATATGCAGCACATGATGTCTCGCTTTAATATAATTTGAAATATTTTTTGCACAGTCCTCCTTAAATGAAGTACTTTGAGTTTCTTATTTATTTATTCAAGAGTTTCTATCAACATAATCTCTCTAAAGTAAATGCTTCAGAAACAAATGTTAGACAGAATTTGGCCTGCAAGATGCTTCCTTAGGATCAATCCCCATGGAAGAGGATAGTAAGGAAGACTAGGTAGAGGAAGAAACCATACTGCAATCCAGACTCCCCCAAAGCTGTGGGCAACCCTGCAGAGAGCTGCGAAGGACTACTGCCCATCAGAGTTTGAGAGTTGTCCTGGCTGAACGGCTCTGACCTTTCAGAGACAAGCAGCCATCTGCAAATGAGGCAAACCTCAAGAAGCTGATATATTTCCTACTGGTGTGGAAAAGGATACAAATTCTTTCTAGGAAGAGATGAGGTATAATATATACTTTAGTCTGCCACATAGCCATTGCTCCTAATTTCATTTTGTATTACTGAAAGTTAGCTTTTTAAAATCTCCTCTTGACTAACCCTTGTTTTCCTGAACGGAAATCTTACAAATAGAGGATTTGGAACCAGATACCTACCTTTCAAACTGAACATGGACTCTATGCCAGCACCGATTTTGGAGCATTTTGACGGCTGCACTCGCTATAATAATATCAGGCATTTAAAGTATTTCTGGTATATGTGTATACAGTCATTTGCCTTTTTATTTTTACCATGCACTTTAAAGATCAAAGATTAAATTGTAATTCTTTTTTGTTGAGTACTTAAGACATATAATGGTTTTTAAACCAAAATAAGGTAGTTCTGATCAGACCTGATTTTGAGAACAAAGTTTATCCCTATTGAATTGTGTTGTGAAGTGAATAGATTTTGATTGCAATAATGCATCGAGTCAACTCATAGGGAAAGTTTATTGTGAATGTTTGCTACATATTCTGAGTCACAATGGGCTGGATGGCAGGGAGTGCGAGGCACAAATGAGGCAAATTAGAGGAGCCAAGGGAAGAACTCAGGGGAAGCTGTCATGAAAATTATGGCATAAAATGTAATGCAAAAAGGAAGTATTATAGTATTATAGGGAGGCATGGACTCCCTGTAATTGATACCACAAGTTATTGATATCACAGTGGTTGAGTAACAGCTAATCAGCTTTCAGAGATGTGTATCCTTTTATAATCATTATTATAGTCTTTCACATACTGATGAAAACTTAATTTGTCTCTTTTGCTCTCTATAATGAAACAACAAGAAGCTTTACTTATTGAAAAATGGTTTCTAAATTTCTTAAGTGTCATCAAAGAGCACTGAATACCTACATACTCCTCCGCGAGCACCTTGACTGGCGTGAGTCTTTGATACTAAACAGTAAGTCTTCAGGGAGCATACTTTGAGGGAATGAGAGGTTCTTAAAGTTTTACTCATGTGATATAAGTCAGAGTGAGTTTATTTGAATCATTAAGAAGCAAAAGCTCTGTGAAAATGTGAGTTTGATCGGTAGGATGGCAATTACAAAATACGAATAAGAACATTTAAGGCAATAATTTAGAGGACAGTACTTCACATCTTGCCCTTGATAGATGACCTCCTGCAGTCCAGAATGACAAAGACACAGACAAATCAGACCCCTGCATTCATCCTTGAAATCCCAGTATAAAGTAAACAAAAGGGACTTTCTCAGCTTTACCATTAGGTGTGGCATTGCTGGGATTTCTTTCATTAATTTGAACACTTTCTTAGATACAATCACTCAAATGGATCAGAAATAATCTTTAAATCTTACTACAAGAGCTTCTGCAAGCATAATGAAGATAATAAAAACCTTAAATATTCATAGGGAGAATCTTCTCTGCCAGGAACTACGCTAAGCCTGTGCGCATTATCTTATTCAATCTGCATCCCAGGCTTTTGAATTCATCACTGTTAATGGATCAGGAGAATTCTAGATTTGATACAGTTTTTACCTTTCTCAACTTCTAATTCACTTTCAAGATCAAGTAAAAGTCCACCACTTCTTTAATTTGCTTCTTATCTTTCTCTAACAAGATGTGTTGTGTTCAGTTGTTTTATTTCTTGAAAAGATTTGATTTAAATATTTGTCAAACTAATTCTTAGATTCTACATGGTTGCATACATACTTCATACTCCGGGAAAGTAGGAACTTATCTGATTTGTGGCAACTTGAGGATGTACTCAATGATTGGTTGGTGAAAATAATGAATTGACTAAATGAAAATACAACTAATAAGATACTTTTAAATTTTTGTAAGGGATATTCGCTGGCCTAAGGAAAACAACAGTCTGGTCTGAGAAAGGAGGGAATAAAAAATGAGGAGCTGATACCAAGGGCTCAAGTAGAAAGAAAATGTTTTGAAAATGATGATGGTAACAAACGTAAAATGTACTTGACACTATGAATGTATGTATAGATTGTATTAAGAGTTGTATGAGCCCCCAATAAAGTGATTTTTTAAAAAGGAAAAAACAATAGTCATCTTAAACTAAAGAGAAGATAATAATTGATAGTAATTATTATGAAGAATATCAGTATGAAAGGTAGTATACAGTAGAACCCCAGTACTCCACTGCATCAGTACTTGACATAATTGGATTTCGATTCAACATGTCAAGAAAATTTTGCAGTGGAGCTCAAACCAAACATCGGAATCTAACTGACACACGTGAGTTTTATAAATGAAAGCAGTTCATGTTTGGGTCACTCCGAGTTAGTTGGCATTGTTAGTACATGTTGATTAAACCATTTGCGGCTGTGTTCCGAGTGTTTTCCTATAATTTTCTTTGTTTTTGTGGCTTTTTGTACTGTTTTTAGATTTAAAAAACATGGATCCTGCAAAAGAGTTTTTTGAAAAGAATCATCATGATAAGGAACTGGTTGGGTGATCAATATTGTTGAGGGTAATTTAGAAACCCCTTTTAGAAAACAGTTAAGGACGTTAGTAGACGGATTTTTGGTTTAGAAAAAGCCAGCCAGGTCCTAGTAAAAACAGGCAAAAAAGGAAAAAAACTTCCTGAAAAACAACTACCAGTTGATGTTTATGGAAGGGGATTCCCTTTCCCAACGAGTCTGTCTCCATACTTCCTCTCCACATCTGTGTGCACAGATCCAGATCCTCATCCATCTCAAGGTATGGGCCATACTGTAGTTGTCGAAAACTTTTTTGAATGTCATATTTCTTATTTAAATTATATTAATTCTGATTTCATTTACTTTGAACTTTCTGTGTAATATTTTGCATAAAAAGGCAAGGTTAAGGTAAAAACTTTGTGGTCGAGAATGGATTGATCCATTTTCAGTTATTTCTGAAGGGAAAATTGATTCGGATCTCAACTGCATCTCGACACTCCTTCTTGAATGGATTAGCATAGAGCTCCAAGTTTTGCTATAATGAAAATTAAACACTATCATACTATCATTTTGTCCAAAAATCCTCTAGCAATTACACTAAAGTGAGTAATAACAATTACTATTACCAAGAGTGAGAGGAATAATAAAAACAGAGGATTGGAACCAGAAAATATTTAAAGATAGGGGGAAAACAAAACTTAAAAGAATGAAAGTTGATTTTCTCAGAAAGGAAGAATAACAAAAACAAAACAAAAGCTAAGGATGAGGAGCCTGGTCTTCTCACTGGATTTTGTCAGAGGTGAAGAAGGCGGAGCTGGGCCGGGGCTCATCTAAGAGTTGCTAAACAGTTACCATCAGGTCAGGTAGGACGAATGAGAGGCCATTGCGTGTCAGAGTTGAATTGTGCTCCATAGTGTTTTCCGTGGCTGACTTTATTGAAAGACATGATCGGACCTCCTTTGACCTCTAATGCTTTGGTTAGAAACCAAGAGAAAAGGGTTCGCACCACTGATGGGCAGTTAGGTCTCAGGTAGAACTTATTGGTGAGTCTCAAAACACAAAACTCATTCACTGCCATTGAGGAAGTTGTGAGTCACAGTGGCCCGAGTCGGGCAGAGCATCCCTGCCTTGTTAGGTCTGCAAAGACCACACCTCTGTACAGGAGTAGAAAGTCTCATCTTTCACCTGCAGAGCGACTGGTGGTTTTGAACCACCACCCTGGTGAGTAGCCCAGCACTGATCCCACTACGCCACCCACTACACCTCCTATTGCCGAGAGCAGAGCAGTATTTCACAGAGTCTGTGCCACTGGCCTCTGGAGGCCACTGCAAAAACAGACACGCACACTTTATCCTGGCCTCCCATACCAAAGTTTATGATCCATAGCACAAAGTTGCTAGTTTCCAGTAATGCTAGTAATTTTTTAAAATTTTTTTATTTAATTTTTTTTTGTTTTTGTTTTTGGGCATCACTGCACTCCAGTGGTGGGAGTAGGAGGCCCAGCCCCACTGCTGGAATTGAACCACCGTCCCAGTGGGCCGCAGTCCTGTGCACAACCACTACGCCACCGGGGCTCAGCCCAATTTTTTTTATCTTAAAAGAAGCTATGGCCCAAAGAAGTTTGGGGACATCTGGTATTGTTTCAAAGAAGAAGCAGCTGTTTTACAATGTGTTGAGTTCTTATTCAGATTGATCTGCACAACTAAAACATGGTGGTGAGTAGGCTCCCTTATTGTTCAAAGGCTGAATGTTAAATGCAAACTATTAATATTATTATCTGATGGCATTGGAGATCCTAGCCATGAACTATACATCTTAGAGATGAAATGATCATAATTACTTTGGGAATCTTGCTGGGGACAATAATTAGAAACTTAATTAAATTACATTGTAAATCACATTTGCTTCTATATAATTGGTTGCAATTCAGTTAATATCATCAAACAATTACCATAAGCATTCATAACTGATTGCTGAAGTACGTGAAGAAGAGAATACTGTTACTAATCCATCCATACTTAATCAATTTCTATGGAAGTCATATTGTTCATTACAAACTAGAAATGCCCATTAAAAACTCACATATTCAATTCAATTCAATAAATTCCCAATAACATGTATGATGTTCCGGATACAGTCTCTTAGACTAAGAGATGCAGGGAGGGAAATGCCTTGCTGACTTTACTCTTCCTGGATGTCACCCTGCAAATTTCTCCCAGAGTGACAGAGCAGATGACTTTCTAGATCTTGCTTGCCGTACAACAGCCATCATGGTCCCTTCTGCCATTTTCCTGTTCAGACTGCATGATAAAGTGGAAATGGGTGGATAAAAGCAAAGAAAAACCACCAGGAAAAATGAAAAGTACATGAAAACCTTTGGAATATTGTGAATAGCAATATATTCATCTTCTAAAGTATATGAAATTTTATAGAACCTAGTGCAAATAGTAAGTACTTTAAATATTCCCAAACTCTGACTTATTCTATCAGCAGAGGAATGCTGGTTTTGTCCTAGAGAAGGAAGCATTTATAAATACAACAGTGTGATTTTCTAGGAAGAAAAGTAAATACCGTGATGCATTTTGCAATCCATTACCCAGAGCTTAAAGAAATACTAAATGCAAAGAGGAAGTGCTTGCCTCCAGTGTAGCTTGTTTCAGAACATGGAGGGGGTGCTGAACAGTCTTCAGAGGGACACACAGATATACTTGTCTATCAAAATAAATTCAATGGCACCTACTGTAACGTAGGATGACATAGGACTTACTTAAAAGTGTGTATTATCATTTACAGCATGAAGGAAATTTTGATGAAAATAGAAGATATTAATATGAGTATTTTATAAATATTAAAGTGTGTCAAATAATATTATAAATGAATTCATCCTTAAAGACAAAAATAGCTTCAGGAATTAAATGGAAAGAAATATCAACTGAATAAAGCAATATTCTTCCTCACCATGCTAAAAATAATTTGTTGACTGAATAATACATAATTACAAAAATGTTGATTAGAATAATTTCAAAATTATGTAAAATGTGTATAAAATAAATAGTACAAGGTTGGAAAAATATTAATTTTAATATAATAGCTATATAAATGTTTAGCTACAAATATGGAAAGACCTCAAATGATTGCTGAAATATCCTCTTATCTTTCAATTCTATTTTCCCACCAATGTTTTGATGCCAAAACAAAGAATGAATGAAATCACTTCTTTTCCCCTGGAATTATTGACAAAATCTTTCTAGGGTATTTTTATTTCTGTTCTGCTGGGAGATTTGTAATTCTAATTAGTAAGATGGCATTGAACTGATGCATTGGTTACCAACTACATCATGTCAGTGCAAAAGGCTGCCTCTTTTTCTTTCCTTCTTTTGCTTCCTTTCATCCTTCCTCCCTTCCTTTGACGACTGCTCTCTTTATTTATTCAGTGAAGGCCATATCGTACCAGTAGCAGTTGGAAAACCGTTTGAGATACAGCATCATGGCTAAATTCTTATTTCAAAAGCAAAATCAAATTTGTAGACTCTAAAAATGCACAAATTCTTTTTTTTTTCCACAGACAAGATTTTATTCATTTTTTTCTTTTCATTTAGTTGAATATTCCAGAAACATTTACTGAACTGACACCATTTTTAGATATAAAGAGTAATGCATTATTTTCTGTCTCTAAGACCTCAGGATCAAAAAAGGGGAAATTAATGTCTAAACTGGAAAAAAAATGAAAGAAAGAAAGGTGGGGTGGGACATCCACTTATAGAGTATTTTTTAAAGGAAGGACCACAAAATCTATTTAGTGCCTTGTAGTCAGCATCATTTACACATAAAATAGAATAGCATAAATGTCAGAATGTACAACATAGGTATTGTTTCATGAAACTCATTAAAGTGTGTGTATATGTGTATGTGAGTACATGTATTATGTACTGGGATAAATGTAAGTATGTATGCTTCACTGTCGATTATGGTCATCATTTAGAAAACACTATACTAAAACACTTGAGTAGTATAAGACTGGAGAAGAAATTATTATTTATATGTTATAAGTCAAAGGAGACAATTTATAGACACCTCTTCATGTGTTTGTTAATAAAAAATTAGATCAATCCTTAAAGAGAAATGCAGGTGTCGAGAGTATTACACTGACAGTACTTCTGTGCCCTCTGTTGGTGGAGATATGTAAAATTAAATGAACAAGAGGTCTCACAGTACACAAGGATGGTTTAATTAAATTTCAGTATTTACTATTCATCTATGTTTCTCTTTATTTAAATAATGACAAGATTGCTCATTTAATAAGCTCTCTTACATTTGTTGAGTCCCACACTTGAGGTAAAGAGTCAATGGGATATAATTAAACAACCCAAACCGGCTATCCAAAAATGGTTGACTGAGGCAATGTCTGGGTGCCCTTGTGAGTTCAATAGCCTTCTACCCTATGCTGCATCTCAGTAGCCTCCGAAGACTGAAGATTATAATGATGGGCAGGAAAGACCACCTGCATGCAGGTACCTTATACAGGGCCTGATGGCTGGTTCTATACCCAACAATGCACTTCTCTCCCTGATTATTAATAGTCCAAGGGTAGACATTCAAATATAGCTTTGTACCAAGCACCTAATTACATTTTTTTAATTAGAGAAGAAAATGTATCCTTTAATGCCATAGTGCAGTTTCTCACCCTAGTTTTTAAAAACTAAGTAAAATTTAGAAAATAATTCAATACTTTGAAATCCTTAAAAGTCACCATGATAGAGAAATACATAGGCAAGAAATATATGATTTCTTCCACGGCATAATATCCTCTATTTTTCAAGCCAAACACAAAACCCAACTCATTATATTCAAATCGGTTGTGACTCATGGAGACCTTATTTCCACTGACTCAGCTAGGGCTCAGTGTGACCGGACTGAACACGGTCAAAGGTCCTCTTGGAGTTTCCGGAAACCAGAAACCTGGATGGGAAAAGACAGCCTTGTCTTTCTGCCCAGGAATAACTGGTGGGTTCAAATTGATGATCATGTGGTGAGCGGCTTAATGGCAAGGCTCCTTCAGTACTTCCTGGAAACTAGTCTCAAAAGAGTGTAACAACCACCCAATAAATAAGAATAATCATAACCACATAAATAAATAATAGAAAGGGAAAAAGAAAGAAACAAAGTCCATGGTCATGAATTTCAGTAAATGTTGATTTTTTAGGGGTTTAAGTGTGCTCTGCATGTACCTGGCTTACAGCTAAAATCACCATTGGAAAGTCAAGCAGAAGCCCCAAACAGTAAATAAGGACAGAGAGGCGAACTCTTCTGCAGCTGTTAACATGTTTCCTTCATCCAAAAAGAAACCCCAAAAGTGACCAGACACATCCAATATTAGATGTGGAGCATTCTCTTCAAATGTTCATACTAAGAACACTACACATAGCTTCTAGATGTAGCAAAGGACATTTTAATAACCACTCATTTCATTTGTTTTTATAAATTTCCAAACTGTTGTTCAAGATTTAAATATATGCTAAACACAGATCATATAATTGTACAGCTTAGAAAATAACATCTTGTGACTAAGCATACAATTCCTTTCTGTAAGATATACCACAGTCTTTTCTAATGTGGGCATTTTTAACATAACTCACAATCATTGTTTTCATGCTTCATGAAATTAGCTGAATAATGTTTGAGCAAACTTCAGCTACTAAAACTTAAGAAAGCTTTTATTAATTTTATTTGGAAAAATATTAATACTGTATTTCTTGAAATTTTTAATTCAAACATAGAATATTTCACTTTGAATATTTTAATTCTAGGCAAATTGGAGGTACATCCATAAATAAAATTGGGCGCCAAAAAAGGAAATACTATGCAAACTGACCAACAATGCAATGCAAGTTAATGTCAGTACAGAGTACCATAAGATATCCTGTAGAATTTTTAACTTCCAATTCCTGTTCTGGAATTTCATGAATTCTCTTTTCTTAGAAGAATGCCCCGGCTTAATCTGAGGATCTGCAAAGGAGTCAGACAGTGATAATTTGGAAATCAGTATCATATTAGAAATGAATATGTATATATATATGGTGCTATTGTGAGTTATGTGTTGCTCTGTTAACTGTAAGGTCAGCTGTTCAAAAGCACCAGCTGTCTACAAGAAGATGAGGCTTTCTAATAGCCTAAAGAATTGCAATTCCAATTGTCTCCACTGGGGCAGTTCTACCCAGTGCTTGTAGGCTCCATTCCATGACTATATATATACATATATACACATATATGCACACACACATATATATGTACATATCTGGTATTTCTCTACGTGCTATTGATCTGGGTCCACCTGACAACAACCCATAACGTAGAGCAGAAAAACAATGTCGCCTGCTCCTCACTCCCTGCACCACTCCTATGTTTGAATCCCAATGGGTTTGTGCCTTTGATTCTAGCCCACTTCCTACTGAAATTGCTAGTTCAAGTCTTGCACATTGCTCAGGTCTTGTGATTTTTATTTTAATCTTAATTTTACCGACATTATCCTACTTTTAAGAAATTCTAGGGACACGCCAGGTAAGCATTGGATTTGACTCACCCAAGGCCAGCAGTTCAAAACTATCAGCTGCTCCATGGGAAAAAGATGATTCTAGTTGCTTTGCAAACATTTGCTGCTTCAAAAATACCATGCAGGCTCATTATGAGTTAGAATTAACTTGCACTTTGCTCTGGTCCTTTTTTTACTAATAAAACATTTTGTGTGTATATGTGTGAGAGAATAGCAATATTTAAAACCTAGAAACATATATTACTACATTTTCTTAGACACAATGATAATCCATTAGCCTGCAAAATCTGCCAAGTACATTCAAATAATATTATTTTGGGATTGTGGTTGTAATTAAATAATCTGAGTGAAGTTACAAAAGATTGCAGAAGTACATCATACATTTTACTTAAAATAATCCTAATTTCTGATCAAAAGCAGTTTATCTCATTTTTATCAAAATATCTTGAGTGTAGCTAGTACTTTCATTCCAGTATTATGATAGTTAATGCTATGTATCATCTTGGCTAGCCTATAATTATCTGAGGTTTGGTGGACAACAGACTAGTTGCTTTTCCATAATATAATATAATCATCTTCCATGACCTGATTTGATGTGATAAGTCAAGCAGTGGAAAGGAGAGTTTCCTTGGGGATGCTGCCCCCAACTCCACCATATCAATGGACATTTTGGGAAAGCTCACTTGCTCTCTCCATGTTGCAACTCTGCATGCTTCTTGTCTCCTGACTTCCAGTTCCTGAGACATCGGCCAGCAGAGGTCTCCGGATTGCTGTCTGAAAGGGATTTGGAACTTGCTGGGGCTCCTACAATTGTGAAACATTTCTTTAGATCTCTCTCTCTCTCTCCCATATCTTTAGATATCTCTCTCTCTGTGTGTTTCCCTCTACACACACACACACACACACACACACACTTGAACAAATTCATGAAAAAAATGAAATAGAAAAGATAATGGAAAATTTCCATGAACTTTTGTAATTAAAATTCGAACCTACCACAATCAAGTCATTTCCAACTTAAAGAGACCTTTTTAGTGTCTACAAGGTTGCAGATCTTAAAAAGAGCAATTTTATCTTTCTTTTATTGAATGGGACTAGTGGGTTTGAACTCCCAATCTTGTGATTAGCATTCCACCATTTACCTTACAAAAGCATTAGAGCTCATTGTTTTTGGTTCTGCTAGAGAACTCAGGTTATAATGGCACTGTACAACTACATGGACATGTGATTTGGGAATATGCAGAGCATTTTTTTCTGACGTAAATCAATATGGACATACATTTGGTATATTATATGCAAATGACATTGGAAGCACCCCATAGAGGAAATGTCCTAACTCATCATCTCTGTCAGAAGACTTTGAAAGTTTTGTCCCTTTGAAAAACTGAACATGGCATAATAAATATGTAAAAGGATTTGAAATTATATACTTGCACATACGTATAAAAAAGTTTGTGAGGTTGCCCTCATTTATAGAAAATATATTAATGGTGTGAAGACAGATTTACAGCATACTTCTTTTATAAAATAGCATTCATATGGTTATTCCTATGCCAAAAAAACCATGAATGGCATTTGAGGGGACTTCAAAAAGTATGAGGAAGAATGTTAAAAGATAATGGAGGTTGAGCCCCAGTGGCATGGTGGTTGAGTGCAGGACTGTGGCCCACTGACTTGGCTGTTCAAATCCAACAGCAGCTCTCCAGGAGCAAGACTGAGTCTCCCACTCCCACCAGAGGGCTGTGACGCATCACCCGCCCCAAAAAGATTATGGAATCTGTATGAATATTTTTAAACCTTTTCATATAATCCTTTCCTTCATGTAAATCAGATTCCACACTGATGACAATGATAAAGCTATTGCTGACTGGGTCAGCCCATCTCTTCTGCCTAACACTTTGAATGAAATAAGGTCAAGCCTATGAACATTTGCTTTTGGTCTTTGGGAAAACAGCTGGCAACAGTTCCCCGTATGTCCTGAGGAGTTTACCTTTGCCTTAGTTTTCTACCCTGGAGTGTTGTTTATGTTTGCCTAGGTTGATTGACAGCTCTTGGATAAGCAGTAAACAAGCTAATGCTGCTTTCCTTGTCTTGGGGTATAGCCAATCAAATGATAGCTATGGTCCTTGGAGGGATTGGTTAACAAACCATGTACATTGATTATGCTTAGACTGTTAGGCAAAACAATTGTCTGTGATCCACTGGCAGGGGATTGGTCAGTTTGTGGCGTTCCACTGCGAGGGGCCATCCCTTGACTTTGACAAGGAGTTCTATGTACAAGTAGCCAGCCTCTTAGAGACTTAAGATGCAGAAACATGGACAGAACAAGACAAAAACACCAGGAAGAGAAACATCAGGAAGAAGAGAGAAGAGGCAGCAATCTACAGCTTTCCAGTTCGGCCTGACTCGTTTGGCTTCCTAGACATTGGTGTTTACTGGGGCAGGCTCATCTTTCTCTGCAGAGAAGTGGCAGACTTAAGCCACCGGCATTTTGCTTAGATGCCCAATGCTCAACCCACTGTGCCACTAGGGTGTCTTGAGAGGAAACCAGAAACCTCTCAAGAGAAGTACAGCACAGTCCAAGAGTGGTAAGGCTAAAGGGAGTGACAGATCCAAAAGGGAACCAGTCACCAAGCCTGTGGCCACAGACAGCAGGATTAAGGGGAGCCAGGCCCAAGGGTCCCTAGTGGAGCCTCTCCTAGGACGACGGAGAGGTGCTGCTGGGGACGCTGAGGTGTGCTGGTGCACTGAAGAAGGCAGGCTTTGCCTTTAGGATTCCCTCTACCATTCCTGATTTGCTGCTTGTGTGACTCTGATCCCGAATTTTACCCTGTCCCTATAGGAATCCACTAAGTATAGTCTGTGAGTTCTCGGTGGCCTTTACAATGAACAGCCTTCTGTTCTTGGACTGAGCTTTGTGCTCCTGGTGATTCTTCCCATTACCCCCATGAAGTTAGACGGGTTATGAAACTCATACCCTCACCAGATGACAACTTGGCAATGAGTAAAATTCTGTGATGTTAGTCATTGGATCAAAACAAAAGAAAAATGCCTGCAATGATATTGGTTTTCCCTAAAAATATTTTTAACAGTAAAAGCTTCTATGTATCTGAAACCTAACGTCCCTTCCCAACAATCATATTTTTGAAATTATGCATGCAGACATAATAACTCTCATGTTCTAAATATGGAAACAAATTAATTTATTGATTAATTTATTGCTTCATGCTAAATAATTAAATCAAATACATACATCCCTTTCCTATTATCTTAGTTCCATGTAAGATTTCACTGGGTAGTCTTCTCTGTTCATCCTTGGTCTTCATTTGACTTTTATATTTAATAGAAAACCATTAAAAGCATATTTGAAAGAAGTTGGAAAGCCATTTATTTATATGGGGAAAAATCCTTCTAAACAACAGTTTATTTCCTATATTTTAATATGTCTAGTGCAGAAAAATACCCTAGAGTATCCATATAATCCAATTCGGGTAATTTTAAGGAACAGTTATAAATATGTATTTAAAATTAAAGTGCAAATACACATAAAATAACAGAAGAATGCTTTCTTTCCAAAATAAAAGGAAATACGATAATTATTTAAATGTGGCTTTTAAAAAATGAATAAAAATAATATACACCCACATTTTACTAAAATGAAATGGATTTCTAGGACTTCCATAAGCTCATTTGCATTCACTCTTACTATAGAGCGATCCTAGGAAATAAGTTTTCTCAATTGCAAGCACACCATGTTCACTATTATGAGCGCCTTGAGTATGAGAGCTATTAAAATGTCTCCTTTTCACTACTGAATAATTTTCACACAACTGAACTCAACCCTTAAATTATCAGGAGTTCATGAGCGAGGTATGGTGAGGGAGGGGGCAATTGAGACTGATACCGAAGGCTCAAGTAGAAAGAAAATATTTTGAAAATGATGATGGCAGCATATGTACAAATGTGCTTGACATAATGGACATATGTATGGACTGTGATAAGAGCTGTTAAGATTCCCCCCAATAAAATTATCTTAAAATTATAAACAAATAAAATTAAAGTGTTAAAAAAAGAAGAAGAAGAAAATATCATGGTTTGGGTCAGTGCACATTAATTCTCAACACAGCATCATTGCTTTGCAAAACTCTGAAACATCTCATGAAGGATTTACCTACTTCGATACTTCTTTTGATCTCTTGACTGTGACTCCCATGAGCCCTGATTGTGGATTCAAGTCAGACAAGATTCTTGAAAACTTCAGTCTTTTCTCCATCTTTCCGCCTGCTAACTATCAGTTCGGTTGTGGTGATTTTGGTCTTGTTTACATTACAAAGTCCCTACTGAAGACTGCAACCCCTTCATCTTCAACAGCAAGTGCTTCAAATCCACCTCACTTTCAGCAAACTTGTGTCATGTGGAGATTGCAGCTTATTAGTAAGCCTTTTACCAATCCTAATGCTCCATTCTTCCTCACATAATCCAACTTCGCTGATGATTTGTCAGCGTACCGACTGAATCGGAATGGGGAGAAATAAAATCCTGATGCACACCAAAAAGAGCTGGTAGGAATTCCACTATTGTAGGAGGCAGTATATGAGAAAGAACCATGGGTGTTGAGGAAAAAAAGTCCACAGCTTTAGCCAAAAACACAGTTCCAGGATTTTATGGAATGCCAATTGAAATATTAAAACATGTTGATGAAGCACTAAAAGCATTTACTTCTCTATCGTCCCAAATTTTGAAGACAGCTATTTGGCCAGCTGACTAAAATAGATCCATATTTGTTTCATTCCAAAGAAATGTGATCCAACATAATGGTCAAACTATAAAACAGTATTATTGTTACCACAGGCAAGTGAAATTTTGCTCAAGATCATCCATAGTTGCAGCAATAAATTGACAGGGAGCTGCCAGAGGTTCAGGCTGGATTTAGAAGAGGACATGGAACAGGGAATATCATTGCTGATGTCAAATGAATCAATTCAAAGTAGAGAATCTCAAAAAGATGTTTATTGACTATCTGAAGATATTCGACTGTAGATCATAACAATTCATGGATAGCTTTGAGAAGAACAGCAATTTCAAAAACACTTCTTCATGCTTATGAACTTCATACATAGTTCAACATCCAGTAGTATCAACAAAACATGGATATACTGCATTCTAAATTTCAGGTGGCAGCATATGATTAAGAAACTGCTAATACTGAAGGTAAAACTACATTCCACACTGAAGGCATTTCTGAAAAGCAAGGCTTCAGGAAGTAATGGGGTATCCATAGACATGTTTTAGCAAACATTCAACTTTCAGAATGCTCTTTTGCCTATGTCAGCAAATTAGGAAGACTGCTTCCTAACCAACCACATTTGTGCCTATTCGAAAGACAGGCAATCAAACAGAATGCAGAAATTATAAAACAGTATATATAATACAATATACAAGCAACATTTTGCTGGAGATAATTTTTAAAGCGATGCAGCAATTTGTTGACAGGCAAATTCCAAAAGGTCAAGCCAGCTTGAAAAGAGGCCATGAAACAAAAGATATTATTGCTGATGTCAGATGGATCTTAACAGAAAACCGAGAATACTGGAAAGATGCTTAACTGTGTTAATATCTATGTGAAGACATTTAACTGCGCACAGCATAACAACTTATGGATAATATTCTAAAGAATAACAATTCCAGAACACTTAGTTGTGCTCATGGAGAACCTAAATGTGGATCAAGATGCCGTTGTTTTAAAAAACAAGAAAATACAAGCTTTAAAATTGGAAAAAAGATCTGTTATCTAATTATATTCTTTTACTTTACTTATTCTATCTATATGTTGAAAAAATGATTCAGGAAATTGGATGGTCTGAAGACGAATCTGACATCAAGATTAGAGGAACACAGATAAACAGCCTGCAATATACAGATGATACAACTCCAATTGCTGAAAGATGAGTTGAGTCATTTCCAGATGAAAGTAAAGGATAACGTTGCTCACTGTGGATTATATCTGAACACGAAGCACATAGTACTTACAATTGGAGCAATAGAAAATGATAAGTGGGGTAGAAATTGAAGTCAAGGATTTCATTCTTCTTTGATCAATAATCAATGCTTGAGGAATCAGAGTATATACTGCAAATAGTATATTGAATTGGGAAAATTTGTTTCAAAAAGCTCTTTAAAGTGCAGTCACTACATGAGAGGTGTTTAGATTGTATGGGCTGACACTGGAAAATTGTCTTTAAACTTTTTGTGCAGCATTTCAGTACAAAATATTGTTTTTTATAAAAATTTCTTTATAGTTGTTATAACAATGAATCCTCTTTTTTATAATCCCAGACTACATGTATCAAATACAGGCAAGGGCAAAAGTCTATGTCAACTTACTCTAATATTTGAATTTACTTCAGTCAGAGTGTCATTATGTCCCAATAACAAAGGGTTCAAATCACATGGTTTTGTCTGCCCATGCTACAAATATTGTTAAGATTGTAGAATTATGGATGGTTGTCATATTCGCATATGTATTCTATATATTGGACACATTTTTAAAAAATCCAATGCTTCCAGAAGATTATGGGAAGAAAACTAAATGGTCTCAAGTGGTTGAATATTCTGCATGACATTTCGTCATCAGAAAACCTGATTTTTCAAAAATATTTTATTCTACTTAATCAAATTTTGTATTGCTATAAAGTGCATAAAATTCACAAATCTTAAAGGACAATTTAGTTACAATTTACTACCACAATACACAATCTTACCTGCCTCTTACTTATGTGAAATTATTTGTAAGAATACTGTAAAGTGATGCAACAACTATAGTGAACATATTCCAAATTTTTCTGTAGAAATAAGCTTAATATTTCTATAAACGGAGAGTAGGTCTGAGCTAAAGAAGAAAAAACTCCATTTGTAAAATCTGAAATAGTTTGAAGTTCATATATATTCCTAAAAAATTAGCCAAAGTCATAATCATTTTTCCCTTAGGAGTTTGGATTTTTTTCTTACAGTATTTCCACTTATGTGAGTCTTAGTTCTTAGTTCAAAAAGACTGCAACTGCTCTCATTTGTCACCCCACTTAAGTTTTTTGATTACACTCTGTGGAAAGAGAATGGTGGCCAAGATATCATCTTTTCTGCCTACACAAAGCCGAAAGACAATCTAATTCCACCCAGCCCAAAGCTGATTTCTGTAAGACAGCCATCAGCCACACTGTCATCCTGACTCTCTTATCCTGTCCTTATACTAGTGTTCCCTCCCATGACATTCCACTTCTCTTCTGGACTTGACAGTTCATTGTAATGGTTACACAGACAGCATAGATAGTACTCCTGTTGATGTTAATTGGTTACATTTCAGATTTTCAGAAATGTAAACTATTTCAGTAACATTAAGGATACAGTTCTTTCATTCCCACCTCCTGTTCTCAACATGTCAACAGGTTTATCTAAAAGTAGGAACTATAAATGTTTGTAAGAATCCACTCTTTTTTATTTCCTTTGCATGTCAAATGTATGCCAGGAGTTACTGTTTTGGTTTTAAATGCATCATTGACATCTTAATAGATAAATATACAGAATGAATAGCTGTGGGTAAAGAATACAACCCTAAAACCCTATCTGATTTTAAACCATTCAGAGTTCCCTTGTTCTGTTCAGACAGCTCCCTCTCATCTAGATGGACAGGTTTGATGTGGACACAAGAGTTTTGAAACTCTCATAATTTGCATGTTACTAATATTTTGCTATGATCCACAGAGCCAAATGCTTTTGCATAGTCAACAAACTATATCTTTCTGGTATTTTCTGCTTTCAGTCAAGATCACTATATGATATCAGGAGATAATAGACTTCATTCCCTATCCTCTTCAGAATCAGACTTGAGTATCTGACAGTTTTCTACCCATATAATGCTGCAACCATTTTAAAAGTTTCTTTAGTAATATTTTCCTTATTCTACCTTCTATTTGTAAAGGGCACAAATATGAATCTCTTCCAGTTGATTGGTTAAGTGGTTGTTTTCCAATTTTCTTTCAATAGATGTGCTTCCAGCAGAGTTTCAGTATATGAGAATATTATATTTCAAGTGGTATTCCATTAATTGTTGGAGCTTGGGTTTCTACAATACCATAAACACAGCTTGAATGTATTGCTTCATTTGTATCAGTTTTTGATTAGAGCTGTTCAATTATTTTGTTACTGTGATTCTGTGTATTCCTTACATCTTCTTTTGATGAATTATATATCATTCAAACAGACAAATGCAAACTACTGCCATAGAGTCCATTTGATCCTAGAGACCCAATCTAGACAGAGTAGAAGTGCTTCTTATGGTTTCTGAGACCACCAACATTTATGGAAGGAGACCGACTCATTTTTCTCCTGGGTTTGAACCACCAACCTGGCTGTGAGGAACCCAACGCTTAACTCATATCATCATTGGGAATATTTTGCACATAGAATTCCTCAATATTGAATCAGAATGCTTTTTTTCTTCACCCCTTCCATCTTGGAAAAAATGAAACTGTCTACTTCTGTAAAGTTTTAAAGAATCAGAAACCCCAAGGGACATTCTATTCTATTCTATAGGGTCCAGATAATTTAGAATCAACTCCATTGAAGTTAGTGAGAAATCTTTGTAAAGTTAAAAAGTCTCATTTATATTCAATTGTTGATTTCCAACCAAGTTAACCTTGTGGTTTTCAGCCCTCCATGTAGCCCACTAAGCCTCAGGGTTCCTTGAATACCTTGCTGCGATATGGACTATTTCAGATACATGTAGGAAATTTGGTAAAAAGTATAAAATTCCTTGGGATCGTGAAGGTATGGAAGAAAGACAGGGTTTTCTACTCCAATAAAGAGTTACAGTCTTGGAAACACAAAGGGATAATTCTAATGTGTTCCATAGGATCACTATGAATCAGCATCAGCTTGATGACAGTGAGATTTTTGTTATTGTTGCTGTTTGTTTGTGTTTTCTTTAGCTCCATACACTGTGTGAGTTAGGCAAGATCAGATGTTCAAACTCAACAGACACCCCATAATACAAAATTATGTTCCTATAAAGAAATTTTGTTCCTATAAAGATTTAGATTTTCAGAAGCCCTGCATAGGGCCATTTCAAGTCAGAATTGACTCAATGACCATGGCTTGGGTTTGGGTTTTGTTTCTTTCCATAGACACATAATTCCTCCTAACGTTATAGTTAAGATAAAAGACACAGTGAATAGACATGTTGTTCCTCATCACTTAAAGAGAGGTTTTATCCTAGTGTGTTGCTCAATTCTTGCACTCAAAGTTATACCTCTGGCTTCTTGGTTGATGAATCTTGGTATTAAACCACAATTTCTAGTACAGGATGCATCAAGTCAGCTAAGTTTGATAACCATATTCCTTTGGTCCTTCATAATCTCTGCTGTTGAACAATGTCCAAGTCACCAAGTGACTGTAGAATTCAACCCTTGCATTCACTATTCTCTTTCACATTAACATTATCCATGCAGAGAACTAACATTCAATACCTGATTTCCCTTTTTATTTCTGACAGCTTGCTCTGCTTTCCACTACAATTCACTCCGTATGTTTGCAAATTTAAGCCAATCCAATTCCCCAGGGTTTTAATCGCTAATTGAAATCTTCTTCCATATGAACGATATATAACGCATTGCCGAGTGCTGTCAAGTCGATTACAACTCAGGTGACACTCTAGGGCAGAGAAGAATTGCTCACTAGGAATTCCATAGCCGAAATCATTATAGAAGCAGATTGCTACATGTTTCTCCCACGGAGTAGCAGGTGGGCTTCAGACAGCTCAGTTTTTAATCACGGTATCTCTCAGGCTCATAGGTATTATTGGTACATACATGTATCTTTATGGATTATAGGTATATATAAGGAGATATATGAAATGTAAGAGTTTTAACCTACTTCATAGATGTTGATATTTTACCTGCATGTTTGGATTCTTCCAAATTTGCTGCTTCTAGAATTAGGGCTGGAGTCTCTGGCCAATACAATTAGTTAACAAGCTCAATTACTAGCTGAAAAGAGAAAAGTTTGTGTCCCTTCAGAGATGTTTTGGACATAAAGTTTGGTTATCTAATTGAAAAGGCCAATGTTATACTGGGACCACAGAAGGGGCTGTTAAGAGCCAGAGTGCATCGATGGTAACTGCTAGCTCTGCTACATCTAAGGGCTAATGTCGCCTTTTACTTTTGTTCATTCATCGCACTACATATCTTCCCATTGAATTGATTTCAGCAGCCAGGTTGAGAATATAATCAGCCCAAACCACATTCAACTAGTTTGGACCCACATACATGTATTGAGTCTTTCAACCAAAGGAACCTATTTATTAAAAGCGCCTTTAAGAAAAGAAAAGATAAAAACCTTGTTTAAAACATGCTGATTTCTCAGAATACAAAATCCCCCCAAATATCTGTAATCTGCATGCTCTGTACTTGTGGGCTTGATCTGCACAAGGTTGAATTATTTTCCTGATATAGATATAAAACTTATTGATATAAAACTCTCTCTTACACGTATATGACTACCACTGTATTTGTTTCTCTGGCCAAGCCAGTCTGACATAGATTGTAATTTTTATGAAGGTCTGCGATTCTTGATCTTTTTCAGCAAGTACTTTGAGTCCCTCTCATTTTCAGTGAACACGGTTGCTGTGCACCACTGATTGTTAATTATACTTCCTCCAATCCTAATACCACATGCTTTTTCATATAATACGCGTTCTCTGATTATTTTCTCCATATATAAATTGAATATTTGTGGTGTGAGGATAAAATCTTAAAACACAATTTTAATCATTTTAAAATATGCAGCATTTACTTGTTCTGTGTGCAAAACTTCTTGTGCACTCTATCTTGATCCATGTACAAAGTTTGCACGAGCAAAAAGAAGTGTTCTGAAATACCCGTTCTTCTCAAGGCAATCCAGAGTGTGTTATGATTCATACAACCAATAAAATACAAGTAAATATCTTTCTAGAATTCTCTGCTTTCAGCCCAGGTCCCTCTACTGTCAGCAATTGTGAGCAACACACACATCCACACAGGGAATTAGTTACTTTTTTGTCAATTTTAGTAAACATCTGAAAATCTCTAAATGTATGGCGAGTTGGGTAGGAGGAATTGCCTTCCTGGGTCCTTGTTCTGAGCTTTGCAGTAAAGTCTCTTTCAAATACAGAGTTGTTGCAAGATCAGTTAACATGTTGTTCAGTTAATCCGGGGTAGTGTATGGTCCTTAAACAAATTTCATGCCATATTGACCTTATTATGATTAAATTAAATACACCCTAATATATGCTTTAAATTATAAATCAAATACTACTGGTTGTGGTCCTATTTGCATAGTGGTTAAAACACTCAACTGCCAAATGAAAGGTCATTGGTTTAAACCTACCAGCTGCTTTGGAGAAAGTTGTGGAAGTCAACTTTCTGTTTTATGCTGTTATTTTTATTTTGTTTTTAAAATCATTTTACTGTGGGCTCATCCTACTCTCATCAAAATTGATATGTCCAACCATTGTGTCAGGCACATTTGTACATTTGTTGCTGTCATCATTTTCGAAGCATATTCTTTCTACTTTAGCCCTTGGTATCGGCTCTTCATTTCCCCTCTCCCTCTCTCATTAACCTTTGATCATTTTAAAATTATTAATGTTTCATGTCTTACACTGACAGATGTCTCCCTTCAACCACTTTTCTTTTGTTCACCCCCCGGGGGGTATAGATATATTGTTGTGATTGGTTCCCCCTTTCTCCTCCACCCCATCTTCCCCTTCCCCTTCTGGTATGGCTACTCTCAATATTTGTCCTAAGGGGTTTATCTGTCCTGGATCCCCTATGTTTCCAAACCTTATCTGTACCTGTGTACATGTTCTGGTCTAGCCAGATTTGTAAGGTACCATTGGAGTTATATAAGTGAGGGGGGTGGGAGGAAGCATAAAAGAACTATAAGAAAATTTTATGATCCATCATTGCTATACTGCAACCTGACTGGTTCATCTCCTCCCCAAGACATTTCTGTAAAGGAATGTCCAGCAGCCTAAAGATGTACTTTGGGTCTCCACTTTGCACTCCCCCTCATTCACTATGACATAATCTTTTGTTCTGGATCTTACAGTAAAGTGCCTGGTACTAAAGTGACCAGACGTCCTGCTTTTCAACAATTTTACAATGTCCTGCTGCATTTTAAAATTAAAATAAATATATTACAATACTATTTTTGCATTCTATGAAAATTTTTGTTGCTCCATATTGACCAAATTCTTTTGGGGGGGCATCACTGCCCTCTGGTGGTGGGAGTAGGAGGCCCAGCCTTTTGCTCCTGTGGAGCTACTGCTGGAATTGAACCTCCATTCCAGTGGGCCACAGTCCCGTGCACAACCACTAAGCCACCGGGGCTCAGCCCTAGGCCATATTTTTAATCAAGGATACCTCTCCTCCCCTGCCCTGGTCAATAGTGTCCTGCTTAAAATCTGGTCACTTTACTGCACCTGATATATATTTGACATCTCTTGACCACACAAGCTGACATGTTACTTCCATGTGGACTTTGTTGCTTCTCAGCTAGATGACCATCTATCTTCAAGCCTTTTAGATGCCAGACACTCTATCTTTTGATAGCTAGCCACCATAAGCTTTCTTCATCACATTTGCTTATATACCTGCTTTGTCTTCAGTGATTGTGTTGGGAAGGTGACCATTATGGAATGCCAGATAAACAGAACAAAGTATTCTTGCCTTGAGGGAGTACTTGAGTAGAGGGCTGGTGTTCATCTGCTACCTTAATACTAAACCTACAAATATATGCACATATATTCCCCATCATCATATATAATTATATTTGCATATATACTTGCCTGTAGTTAGACCTCTATAAATGCCCTTTGCTTCCTAGCTTTTTTTTCTATTTCCTTTTCCTTTCTTTTTGTTCCACTATCATGTTCAGCCTTCATTTAGATTTCGGTAATTCCTCTCAGTTACTTTTCCCTTGAATAAGCCCTACCAGGCCTCCAACACCCTCCTTGCCATGACTTTAGATCACTTGTTATTTCTTTGTCCCTGGGTTTGTTAACACCCACTAACTTTCCCCTTCTTGTCCCTCCCCTATGTTCCCCTGGTCCCTGTTTTCTCCTCCAGAATGCTTATCCAGCCTGTCTTATATAGATAAATATGCTGAGATAACAATATACACAAAAACAAGACAGAGCAAAACAAAGCAACAAAAAAAATGAAAAAAAAACAACAAAAACCAATGACAAAATTATCCTATAAGTAGTTGAAGTCTGCTTGTTGACCTTTATCAGAGTTTCCTGGTAGAGTCTGATGGGGTGCCATGCCCTGGCCCCTGTTCCCTAGGGACTTCTTTGCTCTGCTCCCCTTGCCTTTCTGTTGCACACGCTTAGTGTTTTGCCTTGTGGTGGTGCGTCAGATCAGGGACAATTCCCACACTGTCTGCAGTGCTGTCCCCTGTAGTGCTATGGGTCAGTGAGGGATGTCTTCTCTCCTAGTGGGATTGGTACTGTGCACTGACTGCTCTCAGCAGGATTATAGTTTCAGGGCATGGTGGGCCATGATGTGTTCCACTCTCGCTCCCTCTTTGTTTGCTTCTGTGTGCTCTGACCAGACATGCTCCTCTCTCTGAACTGTAGCTTCCCTGCTGGCCTCTTAAGTGAATACTTCTGCAGGCTTGGGAGCCTGTTTATGCTGTTGGAATAGGGACAGTTCCTCCAACCTTACTCTTGGTCCCTTGCTTCATTCTGCTGTGATGCATTCATGTCTTGGAAGAGTGGGTTAATTCTGATCCCTCTTTCCCTGTGGAGATATAAACAGCACCCTCCCCTTGGGTGGGTTAGTATCCTGCTCCCCACTACTCATGTCTTCCCCCCGCCCCCCACTGCTTTTAGGTTGGCTACCACTATATGTATTCCTGGATTTGGTCTGGCCCCTGAACATCACCCCACAACTGTATATAAAGAATAACTTTTTCCCTATGCCCCTTTTGCATTTTTAAGTTTATCCCAGCAGACAAATATTGTACTGGTCCCTTTGTACTTGATGCTTAGCATGATTTCCTCTAGTTCTTCACATACAGCAATGTGCTTCATGCATTCATCACTGGTTTGTAGGGATGTGTAGTATTACATTGTATTTATGTTCCACAGTTTTTTAATCCATTTGTCTATTGGTGAAAATTTAGGTTGTTTCTTCCTCCTTGCAATTGTGAACTGTGCTGCGATTAACATTAGAGCATGGATGTCTGACTTTAGTTTGTTTCCTGCCTCTTTGGGGTATATTCCTAGTAGGGGATTGCTGAGTCATATGGTAGCTCAATTTCTATCTGTTTTAGGTTATGGCCAAGTTAATCTCCATCATGGCTGTATATACCTACAGACCCACCAGCAGTGGATAAGAGTTCCTATCTCATCTCAACCCCTCCAACACTTGCTGCTTTTTGATTTTTTGAATTTGGCTATCTTTGAGGGTGTTAGGGGGTATCTCATAATTGTTTTAGTTTGCATTTCTCTTATGGCTAATGATTGGGAACATTTTCTCATATGTTTATTGTCCATTCAGATTTCTGTCCCTGTGAAACTTCTGTACAGGTCCTTTGCTTATCTCTTTAGTGGCAATTCACTTTTGTTTTCCCTTTCTGGAACATAGTCGAATATTGTAGATTAACATGACCATTGTCTGATATGTCATTGTTAAAGATGTTTTCCCAGTCCATGAGCTCTCTTATTACTCTCTTGGTGAATTCTTTTGATGTACACAAGTTTTTATCTTTAGTATGTCCTACTTGTAAATTTGTGACTTAATGTCCTTCACTATTTCTGATATCTATGTATTCCCTGTGTCAAAGTTCTACAGTTTGCTTCAATTCCCTCATTGATGACCCATATTTTGGGGTTTTGCCTTCAGGTATGTGATCCACCTTTTATTTATTTTTGTACAAGGAGTAAGATAAGAGTCTTATTTCATTTTTCTGCAGGTAGTTGTCCATCTTTTCCCCCAGAAATATTTGTTGAAGAGGGCATCCACTTCACATTTGTTATTTTGACAATCCTTATCAAAGATCAGTTGTCTGTATGCTGATGATTTTATTTCTGGATTTTCAGTTCTTTTGCATTGATCTAAGTATCTGTCATTATATCAATACCACACTGTTTTGAGTACTGTGGCTGTATAATATGTGCTAAAGTCAGGTATAGTAAGCCCTACTACTCTGTCAATCTTGAGGATTTCTCCACTTATTCTGGGCTTTTTTCCTTTCCATTTGAATTTGGAAATCAGTTTTTACAATTCTTTGAAGAAAGATGATGGTAATTTTATTGGGATAGCATTAAACTTATATAGTATCTTGGGCAGAGCTGACATCTTTGCAACATTGAATCTTCCGTTCCAAAGGCATGAAATATTCTTCCATTTGTTGAGTTTCCTTTTGGTTTCTTACATCAGTGTGCTGTAGTTCCGTCATAAAAAAACTTTTGTTTTTTAGTTAGGTTTATCCCTAGATATTTCAATTTGTGCTTGGCTATTGTGAAGGGCACCACCTTATTGATCCCTTCTTCTGTGATTAGTCTGATGCGAATAACAGTCCAATAGACTTCTGTTTGTTGATCTTGTTTCCTGCTCCTCTGCCATATGAATAATGATAATTACATCCCTTCCTTCCCCGGGCTAATATCTTTGATGTCCTTTCTTAGCCTTATGCTGTTAGCTAAGAATGCCAGTATGATGTTAAATAGGAGTGGGGACAAGGCGCATCCTTGTCTGGACCCCTTTATCAGTGGGATTTTTTTTTTCTTCATTGACTAACAGATTGACTGTTGGCTTTTCATATGTAGCTTGTATTACATTTGTGGAATTCTCCTTCCATTACTATCTTCTTAAGTGTCTTAAACAGAAATGGGGATTGGATGGGGAATAAATACTTTTCTGCATTGATCAATGTGGCAGTAATGTGCTTATGTTAATTTTATGATTGAAATGTAGGGGTGGAGTCTAGCTTGTTAATCTGGAGATAGCCATTTGGTAGCCAATGAGGCCTCTACGTGGGCATGGATTTCTCTTGAGACTTCTGGAAAATCTCGCGATATTTCCCTCGTGAAGATGAGAAGCTATCTTCCCCAGTGGTTGGGAGTTAGTCTTAGAAGGGATGAGTCATGCAAAAGACAAGATGGCAGCGTCCGAGAAGCTGGAGGAGCTAGCGGAGAGACCACATGCCTTTGCCCTGATGGAGCCAGACCTTTTTTTTTTCTTGAAGCATCCTAAGAATTCTTCTTTAAACTGAATGCAGCCAATTGCACTATGGGATTGGCCTATCACTTTATCTTCCTTTGGATTTTTCCCTCCTTATCAACCAGCATGCTGTTATTTGGAAGGCAAGTGGGATGTTTCTCTCAGGGAAGTCTGATTAGATTGATTGTGGACCGGAAAGGATGGTGCTGCAAGGGGTGATCTAACAAGAAGCTGGGATAGAGTGGCCCATGGCAGCTGGAGACACTACAGAGGCTGCGCCGGGTGCCACAGAAGGCAGGTGGGTATGCTGGCTTTGGTGTATAACACCACAGATAGGGGCAGAATTTCCAGGATCAGCTAGATCACTGCAGAGGTTGGGAATAGTTTTCTGAAGCTGTATGGAATGCAAGAGACTGTTTTTCAAACTGTTGTAGGGTATGTGTGACACTACAGCAGAAGAGAGGAAGTTTACTCAGTCACATGGGACTACACAGAACAGACAATTGTACCCCTAGCCACGCAGGAGAGACTTTCCCCAAAAGAAAGTGTTTGGGATTTCCCCAGTTGCATGTTAAGCACTGCAGAGGGTAAGTAGGTAGGTAGGATTTCTCCTAGAGGAAGGTGGGCAGGATTTTCCCTGAGGAAGAGAGGTGAGATATAGGTGCAGCAAAGGTTGGGCGGGATTTCTCCTGAAAGAAGGTAGGTGGGCTTGTCTAGCCTGCTCTTATGCTGCAGAGGGTGGAGTTCCCCCAACTGAGGGGTAGGCATAAGTGTCCTAGGCTAAGGGGAGTGGTTTGGAGAGATGAGAGAAAAGGAAAAAGAAAAACAAAACCAAGAACCAACTGGGCCTGTTGAGACTGAGGGGGGAAAGAGAGGAGAGAAACAAAAGTAACAATATAACTGATCCCTGATCCCTAACCGTGGGGTCGGAGAGGTTTAAGTCCTGCCCAAAAGTAGTGGCAAGCTGTGGCTGTGTTGAGGAAAAGCCTTGGGGCAGAACAATGGATCCCACCTCTGGCAAAGAGAGTGGCAGGGTAAAGGTTAAACACTAGCTGGACTCCACATTTGTAATCCACCACCCACAGCTTCTCAAAACATAGTGGATTTGTGCTGACTTCACTTTATGATGCTCCTCCTGAGACCTGGCAGTGTGGAATTTCCCTCTTAATGACTCTCCTGCGCCGAGTTCTGTGGAATCCCCATGGTTTGTGTTACTCAGTTGCTATCTTTGAGAATCATCTCTTTATTTTGTTATTATAGGTATGTGTTTCTGCTTTTGCTTTGTATATTTTTTCTGTATATGAAATTGAGGCTGGGTAAATCAAGGCCAATAGTTTCTCAGGGTTGTGGTAAGAGAATTGGGGATAAATAGAAAGCTATTAAGAATGAGAAGAAAGTATTCTAAAATTGATTGTGGGTGATGATTTCACATCTCCTTTTAATATAATTGAAATATTGAATGTAGGATAAATGCACTATATGTGAATAAAACTATAAAAAATGAACTATAGTTTTGAAAAACAAGTGGGCAGTTTGGTTCTGTCACACAGGGTCACAATGAGTAGGAATAATTGCATGGCCGTGAGTTATATCTGTGGTCATAATCACGTTTGAAAGTGGCATTTCTTTGTTATGCTAGTGAGGGAGCATCAGCTAAGAACGTATCTTAAACCAATCTCTGTTGAGATGAAATAGGTAAATCAGGTCAGGAGATATGGAGGAATATAGATGCGGTTTCACGTGAATCATACCAAGGAAGAGAGAGACAGAAGATGAACTGAAAACTTCCTCCTCTATGCACTTTGTGAATACCCATAAGAAGCCTTTCTCTAGAGCCAGCATCCTTAATTCAGACTTCTAGCCACCTAAACTTTGAGAAAATAAATTTCTGTTGCTTATAATCAAACTTCTGTTGTACGTCTGTAATAGGCTGACTAGATAACTAAGACAGGCCCAGTGGTCAAGTGACCTCTAAAACCTAATGCTTAGTGAGAGTCAAAGTCATACTTATTACTGTTATATACCTAAGATGATCCAACAGCACATTGCCAAGGAGCTGCCACAGATTACGACATATTCAGAAGAGGACATGGAGAGGGATATCATTGCTGATGTCTGTTGAACTTGATGCAAAGCACAGAATACCAGAAAGATGTTTGTTGTTTTTGTTGTTAGATGCCCTCGTGTCAGCCCCAACCAATGGTGACCCTATACACAGCAGAGGGAAACACTGCACAGTCTGTGCCAACCTCACAATTGTTCCTATGGTGAGGTCATTGATGGAGCCACTATGCCATACCCTTTCTTGGAAGACCTTCCTCATCCCCCCATCCCTCTACCTTACCAAATATGATGTCTTTCTCCAAGGTCTCATCTCTCCTGACAACACGTCTAAAGTATGTGAGATAAAGTGTTGCCCTCCTTTCCTCAACAGACCACTCTATCTGTACTTCTTTTAAGAGAGATGTTTGGCCTCTTAGCAATTTATAGTATTTTCAATGTTCTTCTCCAGAAGCACAATTCAAATGCATCTCTTTTTCTATGGTCTTCCTCATTCAATGTCCAATTTTCAGATGCATATGATGCATTGAAGAATATCATTGGATGGGTCAGGCTCACTTTAGTCCTTAAAGTAGCATCCTTGCTCTTCAATATGGCAAAGTAGACCTGTGCAGCAGATTTATTTAATTCAGCATGTCTTTTGATCTCTTGAGTTCTTGATTTACTTGTAAAAGGAGTTTATTTTTGTTTTATTGACTATGCAAAGCCATTAAATTGTGTGGGGAATAATAAACCATGTATAACCTTGAGAAGAATTGCAACTCCAGAGTATTTCACTGTATTCCTATGGAACTTGTATATTGATCAAGAGAAAGCTGTACAAACAGAACAGGATAATACTGTATGATTTCAACTCCAGAAGAGGAGAATGTCAGCATTGTATCCTCTCACCTACTTGCTCAGTCTGAATGCTGAGCCAATAATTAGAGGATGAGGGCTTATTAACAGCTTGTGTTATGCAAATAAACAACCTTTCTTGCTGAAAGTGAGTAGGATTTGAAGCACTTGCTGATGAAAATCAAGGATTGAAGTCTTCAGTATGGATTACAACTCAATGCAAAGACTACCGAAATCTTAACAATTGGACAATTAGGCAACATTGTGGCAAATGGAGAACATGTTGAAATTGTCAAGGATTTTTTCATGTGTGGCTGCACAATCAATGCTCATGGGAACAGCAGTCAAGAAATCAAAAGATGCCTTGAATTGGGTAAGTCTGTGGCATAATACTTTCTAAAGTTTTGAAAAGCAGGATTTTACTGTGAGGACTAAGGTGTGCCTGACTCAGGCCATTTTGTTTTCATTAGCTTCATATCCACGTGAAAGCTGAATATTGTATAAAGATGCTCATAGGAGACTAAGTTTCCTTGAATCATGGTCCTAGAGAAGAATATTGAAAGTACCAAGGACAGGCGAATCTGTCTTTGAAAAAGTATGGCCAGAGTGCTTCTTAATAGCCAGGATGGAAAACCTTCATCTTGCTTCCCTTAGGGATCTTGTCAGGAGAGGATGCTCACGCTCGGTAAGGTGGAGGAGCAGTTGAAAAGGAGGCCCTCAATGAGGGGATTTGAGCCGTCGCCGCGGCAATGGGCTCAGGCACATACATGAACAGTTCTAAGGAGCAATGCGGTGTTTTCTCCTGTTGTTCACAGCGTTGCTGCGGGGTGGAGCTGACTGAATGGCGCTTAACAAGAGCTGTGCCAAGACTTCCTTTACCTTGCGAAACCATCCTTGATTGCGCACTACCTTCATGAAGTTCATGCTCACTTGATTTCTGATAAAGTTTGCATTCAGCACCATACATACATATGTATGCTCATTATCTCTTCCAACTTATTAAAGATATAAGTATATTAAGTCATTCATTCATTCAGGCATCCAGTTTTCATAAAAGTAAGTAAGTTTCACTATTTTAGATGATGATGATGATATAACTGGTAAATATGATTCTAGTCAAAATCTTGAAAAGCCCATGTTTAGAAGGGAGCACAAATTCAAATGAGTTTTGAGTGAAATTAGTTTGAGTGAAATTAATTTAATTTGAGTGAAAATTCAAATTAAACAGATCTGCTTATTCAATAATAGATACATAATTATAGGAATAGTTATTTCATTATGAATATCATATAGATAGATGGTCACAATATGGTTCAATAAAAAATGTAGAGTTGGGAACTGCATTTTCAAAATGAGAAAAAGCAAATTAAACCTCAGATTTATGTTGAATGAAAGAAGACGAATAAAGAAGAGTAGCTTTGCCTCATTAACAAATGATGTAGGATGAGCAGAGGAGGGCGATGAGGCAGTGTGCAAAATGAAGATGACTGTTAAAAGATGGTTTCTTACGGATGCATGCATACAGATGTTCATAGAAACAGTATCATTTGCACTCTTGGGAGCAGTGAAATAATACTCTTAAGTATCAGATCATCACTTTTATGGATTAAAGTCAAATAGAGTTGAAGGGACTACAAGGAGAGGAACCTATTAAAAATAACATGCCAGATGACAAGATGACAACTAACATTGGTGAATGGAGTTCATTGGTGGGGAGCGACAAGGAAGGTACCCATGAGTGCTGTAGTATACTCTGCTATTAGTCTAGTCCCCTTTGTTTTTAAGGCAGCTAAGAAAGAGATAGAAGTAGAGTTAGTTTTTAACATTTTTTTAGATAAGTCAAATGATAGCTGCCTTAATTTTTTGCTGAGGTGAGCATGTTAAAATGTTGATACTGCTGAAGAATAAGGATTTGCAAAAAGAAGTGCCACTGCATAATGATAACCACTCCAGTCCGTATCAGAGTGGTGTTCACAGAAAATAATTCTGTGCCTGACTGTCATATAAAAATGAAAAAGTGGAGGAAATCTTAAATTGGAAGACAGTTAAATGTTTATGAGTTAGGTACCATCAAAATATTGGGGTTTTTTTTCCAATTTTTTATTTTTTTTATTTATTTATTTTTTAGCCATCACTGCCCTGGTGGTGGGAGGCCCAGCCTTTGCTCCTGGGAGCCGGAATCGAACCTCCATCCCAGTGGGCCGCAGTCCCGCGCACCACCACTACGCCACGGGGGCTCAGCCTCATAAAAATGTTTTTTATGCTATTTAACTAACCTAAATATTTTTGATAATAAGCACCTCTCTACCTGCTACTTCTTTCAATTTGCATCCTAATTGGCATCCTTCTCCTTTTTTTCACTTGGGCATTGTAATACAAAGTAAACCGAACTAAAATTCATGTTGAGAGGCTTGCCGGATAAATGTCATTTTCTAACCTATGCAAATCTTATCAAATAGTATCCTTTCTTCTGGTCTAGCTGCATCACAAAGACTGAATCTAGAGATTTATTTTATTTTGAAAATCATACATTATATAAACATAGTTAACTTAAGTACATTGATTTGCAAAGACGGAAACACAGCTTTTCTAAAGGCTCAGATTACAACTCATTTTATTTAATGCTACATTTATCCATGTGTCACATCTCTCTACATTCTCTCCTTGTTTTCTCCTAGGATTGCAGTGGTGTGTTCATGGAGATCAAGATCAAGGATGGGATCGAGGGAGGCTGTGAGAATGTTAAAATAATGACGACTTTATTCTTGCCCCTCAACTATAGACACTGACTAAACTTAAGAGTTCTAGACATCTGCTGTCAATGGAATATCTTGACCGTTCCCTTCTCAAGCATAGAAAAGAACCAATAAGCTAACCACAACATCCAAGAGCTCAGGCATGTGGCTGTATTTGAACTATAGCACCATTTCCATGGGTTAAGCCAGCAGTTCAGGCTTCAGCCATTGTGAGGCAGAGAAAAAAAGCTGTGAGGTGGTTTAAAGTTTAGCAATAGATAAAAGGAATGGTGCAAACAGTGTGATAGTAGTTGGCACAAATACCGAGCCACTCATCAGTTAGGGTGTTAGTAACCCTCTCAAAATCCAGGGACCAGCTAAGTGTCCATCTTACAAGCAGGTCTTTCACTGGATAGTACTCAAACATGCTGAGATAACTGCTGCACGCATAATAGCTCATAGTTATTTTTATATTAATAAATCCAAAATCAAACCCCACTTACTATTATACTCCTGTAGCCCTTCTCCAACTCAGTAAAGAGCAATTTGTTAAATTAAAGAATTTATACTCCAGTTGATTTCTTATTATGAAAGCAAAAAAGCTGTGACGGCATCCTTGCTAGCTCTCTTCCTTTCTCAACCCCCATCCAATTCAGTAGTGCACTCTGCCAGCTCAGTCTTTTCAATAGAGGCACAAGGGACCATCATTTTCATCACTATGACATTGTGTCCTCATGAGCTTTTGTCTGAGTTATTATAGCAGCCTTCTAACTAGTGTTTCTTCTTCCATACTCTCTCTTCTTTAGTCCCTACTCAATAGTCAGAGGGGTGTTTATAACTATTAAGTCTAATTCTCTGTAAAAATTCTTCCTCATTTCCCTTTTGACAAAGAATAAAAGTTAATGTACTCATCAAATCTCATAAGGCCATCAAGATTTTTGTCACCTCCTAATCCTTCTGATCTCATTTTTACCACTGTCCTTTTCAGTTCCTCTCATCCAGTCTCAATTTGCCTTTTTACATAAAGATAAATAAAAAAGTCACTAAAAATAGAAGAAAATTTTGTTTAGCAAAATATCAGAATGTTTAGCTTCTATTTGTAGTCATATCCTCCTTCTAGATTTATACACTGATGAAGGTGATGTTTCCATTTCTGTAGGCTTTCTCTGAAGGATTTTGTATAGTTTCACTTATACAGCATCAAACAACAATTTTGGCAACTTGAAGAACTCACATCATGTTTCTTTCCAATGCTCTTTGAGTTTGGGGAAACAAAGAAACCTTTAGGGCACGATTTGGTGACTGGGGTAGGGTTTTAAAATAAAATGTCCATTGTCCTTCTACTCATGAAATAGGTGAGTGTGATAGAAAAAAAAAGCAGGGCAACTTTTCTGTCCTTTTTCCTAACCATACAAATTTCAATTTTCTTAAAATGTCTCCATTGTCCCATTTGTTTAAAGAAAATCTATTAAGATTACACCTTTGGATTTCCCAAAATAGTTGTTATGATCTTCTGTGATGACCTTTTGCTTTGAATTCACCCTTGAGCAGTGGTAGGATTCAAATAATAAAACAACCGGTTCACTGTCCTAATGACTGTTTTAGTTATTTGTGTTTAGTCTGGGTACATTAGAGAAACAAATCTACTGAAACTCATATTTTAAGAGCGTTTTATATGAAAGGTAAGTGCACGTCAAGAAAACATCTCAACCCACTCCTGCCCAAGCTAAGAAGTCAAACATTAACCCATATGTCTGACACCAATCCACAAAATTCTCCTCTTTCTCACAAAACACACGCAATGCAGGAGGAAAGCTGAATCTGTGAACGTGTAAGCATCTCATCGCTGGCAGGGTCTCCACACAACTCCTCCAGCACTCAGGGCTACAAAGGGGTAGATCCATGCCGCTTCTCCTCTGGGAAGTCTCACAGGAAGCCAGCTGAAGCAGGGAAACTGGCTAAGGCAGCTGCACCCTGGTCTAACCATCAAAAAGCAAGAGACCTAAGAACTGGAAAGCCAAGGTTTACCAAGTCATTTATCTCTCCTCCCTTCAATTGATCCCACTTGTGTTTATTGGCTACGTTGGACAATAAACCATAACTATCTCAGTATTAAAAATGATCTATCAAAATATAGTCTATTATTTCATACAGTTAATATTTAAGTACAATAAAATTATACAAGACTATATTTTGTTATGAATTTCAAAATACTGATGACAAATATTAAATACCTTAAAAAGCAATAAAACTGCTATTTACAATATTTCTATATTACTTCTTGATTGGTTTCCTAACTTGCAATATTATTCACTTTTATCCAAGCATTATTAGCTGTATAATTTATGCATGATCCTCCTTTCACTGTAGGAATTGACCCTTTAGAGTAATCCAAACAGAACATAGCCATGTGTTTAATATATTAGAAACAGGTGACATCTCTTCTCTGACATCTTTGACAAAGCCCTTTCTGCTTTGGTTCATCTTTGACAAAGCCCTTTCTGCTTCTTCTAAACTTATAATAATTGTTGTTGCAACTTTTTTTAGCTTTTGGTTTTTAGTCTTGTAATACTTCAGGAAATTGTATAATTTACTCGTAATAGTTTGTGAGAATTGGGGGTGAAAAACAAAGCTGAAATAATGACAGTGTGTCATCCTCTGCATATTTGACACATTTTCACTTTATGATAAATGTTTGTTTACTGAAGTAACAAATACATGGGCATAAAATGCAGTGCTTCTTATATGACAAAATAATGATAATTTGTAAATTATCAAGGGTTCATGAGGAAGGGGGAGTGGGGAGGTAGGAGAAATATGAGGAGCTGATACCAAGGATTTAAGTAGAAGGAGGATGGTTTGAGAATGAAGATGGCAACAAATGTATAAATGTGCTTAGCATACAATAGATGTATGTATCGATGGTGATAAATCTATACATGTATGAGTTGTATGAGCCCCCAATAAAATTATTTAAAAATAAAGATAGTGCTTCATCAAAAGTATAACAAATTTTATGAAATAAATACTATAATCATAGTTCTATTTAAGTTTTTTATTCCTATGGACAGAATGAACATTACTATGCACACTTAGAATATGCTGCTGTGCAGATGCACATTAAAAATTAGTAAATAGTGTAAATTTGTGATTTCCACCTTAAAAATAACCCTGTTGACAGGTGTCATTTGAATAACTAGTTCTGAAAACTCTACAAAAAATTGGGTATGTAAGAATCAGTTGAATCCCACTGTTAGGTTTCTAGAGTGGCTTATCCCCGTTCTTGCTTCGCACTGATGAAATCCAAGTAACTTGTATGAGGGAAATGGAAGTTTAGGGTAATGCAATGTCATGTAGCACACGCTATCTCTGGCATGGGAGGCCACATGGTGGGGCCATGGGAGAGTTCACAAGTGAAGATGGCCCCATCAAGGGAATGTGGAAAGGCACATGGAAAATGGCCTTTAATGGAGTCCAGAGAGCCAAAGAACTGCCTGAAAGGAAAAAGGATAAAATTTGGGGGGAGAGAGTGAGCCCCTGAGAGGGCCCATGCATGTCCCCATGCACATAGGAGAGATTCTGCCCTCAGACCAGAGAGAGGGGCCTGCCCTCAGTCTCTGCTGGCTATCCCTTCCTATCTCCCCACTCCCCACCCCCTGGATTGGGGGGGCGGGTCAAGGGTATTGGCAAATCTTAGTGGCTAAATTCAGGCACGCCTATGGTGTGATTTCAATGGTGCTTATTGTGTGTGTGCCCAGGTTGATCTTTGCCTGGGTCTAGGTGACCTTGGTCTGAGACTCTCCAACATCGGATTGCCCCCAGCAGTCTAAGGTGTGCCTGATTTATTTCTAATCCCTTTCTTGTGACATGACCAGCTAATTTTTATTTAGCATAGGCATTCAGTAGAGACAATCCCCTTTATCTGTAATCTCTCTACCTGTCACCACTACTGCCTTTTAGGTCTTTTAAGATCTCTCATAAAATGATTGATGTATCTGAAAACTATTGGTGTATGTGAAATAGCATTCCTGCAAACCTGATGCCAAGTTTCAATTTGAGGACATACACAATTGAATTTTGTTAAAAATTTATATGAGCTCTGATCTTAAAACCCATTTTTCCCTACCACAAAGGTATCCATTTCTTTTTAAAGGCAATATAAAGAGTACAACAAATGTATTCCTGAGAGAACTTGTTTGCCATCATCTACTGACTGCTGAGACATGATGAAAAAATTTTATTTTGAATACATCAAATTCATGCAAGAATTAGATTATTTTTACTTAGCCTTTAGCCATATTTTTAAATTTTTAATCTTTTATTGAAGCTCTTATAGATATCATAACAATCCATATTTCAATCACATCAGGCAGTACCATACAATTGCTACCACAATCAATTTTGAAACATTTTCTCTCGTCTTAACCTCCTTGAGATCAGCTCAGCTTTAGTTCCTACCTCAACTACCCTACCTCATCCCAGGAACACTTATTAATATATTTTTTGCCTATAATAACTTTTTTGCCTTATTCATTTACATATAATTCTGTGGGGTTATGTAGTCATCAATGCTATAAGCTCTCTATTCCCCTCCCTCCCCATCCCTTTCCCACACCCACAGGGAACCATTATACCTGTTACTGTTTCTGAAGAGTTATTGATCTTGCCTTGCAGGTATCAAATAATCTTAAAATATGCAAATCTAACATGATTAATAAGGTGAAACAAACAAGCAGAAAAACAATACTAAGGAGAGGAAATATTAAAGACCTAGAGGATAGTTAGTGGTATACCTCATTCTGGATTTTCATCTCTTCTGTGTAGCCCTTCCGAGAGCAACTGTTCAATTATCTTACAGCTGGGTTTGGGGCCTGCACTACCTCCACACCTCTTCAAAGACTTGGTTGCTTGATTTTGAACTTCTGATACCTCTTCCTATGGACACCTCATGATCACACAGGTTGGTGTGCTTCTTCTACATGGACTTTGTGGCTTCTCTGCTAGCTGGCCTCTTGTTTAACTACAAGCCTTTAAGACCACTGAAGCTATATTCTTTAGTAGCCAGGCACCATCAGCTTTCTTATTTCTTTTTGCTGTTCAATTTGTATTTGCTGAATACCCACATGGGACCCAGACCTTGTGCAGGGGACAGATGTGAAGACACAGTTTCTGCTCTCAAGGAGCTCACAGTGTAGTAAGGGGCAATACCAAGACAAACAATTATACATTTTGCATTATACTGGTAGTTTACATTTTCCCTTATCCTGGTCATCAGCTTTCTTCATCACATCTGTTTATGCACCCATTTTGTCTTCAGTGATCATGTTCGATACATGAGTATCATACAAATAACAACAGTTTTTGACTCACCCTCAGAGGTCCTCCAAAATACCAAGCAATTCTTAACTCAGGGCTTTTGTCCTTCCTGTCTCCTCTAACTACAAGTTATCATTGTAGCTTCCTTCCGAACTTGCTTTAGGTCATTCTTCAAATGTCACCCAACTGTTGATGTCCTCCCTCAACATCTTACAGAAATGGCAATTATCTATCCCCTGCTCTATCATTTCCTCTTAACTTGATTTTTCTCATTTTCCATTCCTTGTGATTCATTATGGCTTATTATATCCTATACTTATTAATTTGTTTATAGTAACTAATCTCTCTACTCCTGTTTCTCCATTGTAACAATGGATTCAATAATACTTTCTTCTTTATTCAATTGTTGTAAAAATTAAATGATATAATGTAAACATTTTTGAACAGCACTAGTACAGAGATTTTGTATTCATCATAAGGGACATTTGTAACACATGAATATTTGAGACTGTGTCCATGTTCTAAATATTGCTATTCTTTTTTCATACAACTTTTGTTGTGGAAAATATGATTATCAATTATGGGTGGGAAGGTAAATATGAAACAGATGTCACTATATATTGACTGGACTGGTAAAGGAAAAAAATATCAGCAAATACTTTGAATAAAGCTACTGGAATCAAGACAACTTGAAGGTGCTTCATAATGCTGAAAATATGGATGGCTTTGTATTGTGTCTCTTTATAAGAGGAGACCTGTATGATAAAATAAATAAAAATAACAGGAAAATAGACATAATTAAGATAAGAAAAATGGAAAGAACCTAAATATAAGCAAACCATAAATTAGTGAAATAAAGTCACAGGGCAAGAGTAAGTTCAGTCACACTGTGACCCCCAACATTGGTATGGGATATCACAAGGCCACTTAGTGTTACTGATGCCACAAGGCATCACAGAGCAAGAGGTATTGTTGTATTTAAACTCTTTCATTTTCACATAATAATTTCATTATTGCAAAACAGAAATTTGCTTTCAAATCATATATTCATTTTTGAAAGTATAAAGGGTGGGTTGTTAGGTAGATAGAATGACAAACAGGCAGATAGAAACAAAACAGTCAGAATCATGGATCTAGCAGTAGAGATATAATAACATATAAGGGAATCTGGGTAATCAAGTTTCAGAAATTAGCTGCAATAACAACTGTTCTGTGCTTTCTCATTGTCTGCTTCATAGACATTGTTTTGCTTTAAATAATCTGAAGGTTTGTGTCAATCCTTCATCAGTCAATCAATCAGGGATATTTCCCCAACAGCCAGGGTTTACCTCATGCCTTTTTGTCACATACTGGTAATTCTCACAATATTCAAACTTTTCATAATGCTACTCCAACTTAATAGAACACACTACAGCATAGAAATAACTTTTATATACATTGAGAAACAAACTATGTATGGCTCATTTTCTACAATATTCACTTTACTGTGGTGGTCTGGAATTGGACCTGTAAAATCTCTGAGGTCTGTACTGACATCTCTTATTAGTCAAACTTTATCTAGTATCACATGGCAATTAACTATTTAATAATTAATTATCTACCCTTTTTGGCTCACTTTATTTCTTAAAGCTTCCCGTTTTTTGTTGCTTTTTCAAAAATGGAACACACCATGTAGGGGGAATCACTGTCACTTACTTCACCAAGATTCTCTCTTTCCAAAGGTTTATTGTAGCCAAAAATGATCATTCTAAAAATAAAGGAATAAGGAAAACTATTTAGCAAAGTCAGTAATTCAGTTCCAAATACTTTTTGCATACATATATTCCAGTCTTTCATTTACTTGATTGATCAAAATACAAGGAGTAGACTCTATGCATTATATATCATCTAACTTTGCTTAAAGTGCAATGATGTGCAATAATTGTTTGCAGTTCTTAGAGAGGCTCATTAGAGCTCCAATCATTTGGTAAAATACAAACTTTTCTCACTATATCACATTTTGTATGTGTCCACACCTCCACCTTTCCCATTTCCCTTAGTGACACTTAAATATCAGCTTTCCCAGTCAGGTATTCACCAAACACCTAAGAACCCACACTGGCTATATGTGTTGTAACCATCAAGATCCATACTCTGCATCTGTGACTTTCCCCAGTTCCTTGAGACTTTATCTATCTTTTGTGGCATGACATTATAAATCATATAACTAGCTATGGAATACCTGCTCTTGCCCTATGACTGTGACTTTGACCATATGACTTTGAGATATCACTTTCAGAATTAAGTAAAATCTCTTGATCCAATCATGGGATGCTTAATCACTTCATATACATTTTATTTTTTTCCCTATATATTTTAGAGCAGAGCAATAGATAAGAAAAACCAAGGTAAAACTGATGCCACTGAATGATGGTAGTGGAGAAGAATATAGAAACACCATGGACTGCCAGTATAATGAATATTTCTTCCTAAGAATTTTTATTCCTTGGAATAAGTATGATTAGAATTCTCCATACAAGTGAGGATGACAAAATAGACTTTGGACAGGTGTTAGGAGTGACTAATCCCTGGAATAGGACAAAATGCTTATGAGATGCTTATTACTGATGACTAGAGAGTCATCAGAAAATAAGGACTCTTGTGAACAGGATGCATTGATAGAGCGGCTGTGATAATTGGCTCAAGCATGGCAACAGCTGGGAGGATGGTGCTGTGCTTCTTTCTGTTGTACATAAGTTCACGATAAGTCAGAACCTAACAACGTGACTTACTTTGATGAATAGAGCATCATTAGCTCAGCTGAGGCTCTCACAAGTATCACACATGTATGCTTCCCCTCTTCTCCATTCAAAGAATTTGCTCAAGGAAACAATGTGATGGCAAGAAAAGGAGTCCAACTGGCACTCTTCAAGACAAGCTAATGGTATGGTCTCTTCAATCACACCAGGGAAGCTATGATGACACACAGTGCATTGTGCTAATTGCACAGCCACCCCTTTGCCTCAACTTCTTCTTCAAAACGGAAATATGATTTGCCAATTTATTCCATTGAAAATCACTTGCATGCAGGTAAGCTCTAACCTCAGGGACTGAGTTAGGAATTGTGATTTGTCTAAACCTGTCCTAGGCATAGAACACCCTTTTCGTTGCAATCACAAATACAACTCAGTCCTGTCTATGATTCTTAAATATAAATCTGCTATCGGAAAACATTCTTTTTTCCCCAGTTATTTTATTAGGGGCTCTTCCAGCTCTTAAAACATTTTAAAATAAGATATACAACACCATGAGGAGAAAGTGTCTTGTCTTTATTCTTCCCCACCCTCCTCTTTATGGCCTGACCTGAGGGCATGGTTGCCTGAGACACAGAGGTGGTCTTGGCCTCCAGGAGCAAACAGAGAACCAAATGCAGTTATAAACCAGGAAAACAGAAAGTAAAAAATAAAGCTTGGGTTCTTCATCAGAATTTTTGAGAAAATCCTTTCAGGAAAAATACTTTCAGAAAATAAACATCTATTTATTCACACTACTCTTATTTGGATATTCTGTTACATGAAACTAAACACAATCCTTAGTGACTTGGATCAGATGCACTCAGTTTATGAAGTTTGGTACATGACTTCTTGAGTAGGGAATTAAATCCATATTGAAACCTAAGCCTACTGATTCTATTTTCATAGTACTTACCTCTACAAAGTGTATTATATTAACTGAAGAGCCTAAATCATAGCACTGTCTTCCTCCAAACTGGGACTGCTTTCATTGCCATTAGCCCTGCATCATCTCCCTTGGCCGACTCTAGTCTGGATTTCAGTCCTATGGTAACCAGTCCCCACTGCATTCTATTTGACTTTCATTAAATCATGCAGTAGTACCACAATTCATATTTAACAAAAAGACCTAAATGTAGTAAGAAAGACCTTTCAGTAATCACATTTTGGTTGGCTCAATCATGCTGCACATTTTCCTACAGTGCACTTTAAAAAACATATTAAGCAATAAACTCCTTTCGTGTCATATTAAGTCTCTCTATTCTATTCCATAAAATAAATATTCATTTTCAAAATAAGATTGCATTGATTTTCACAAAAGCATTTTTTAATAACATTTACTGCCTCAGCATTTCAAGTCAGAACTGTGCAAAACTCAGCGGTTTTGGTTCACAGGGAGAAGTGACCCCTGGTTTTCATGCTGAGTCTCCAAATTATTCAGCATCTGAAAGTGACACTGAAGCTGAATTCATTGTGATGCACGAGCCTCGGATATTTTACTGCTTTGGTGCCTCTCTTTCCAGGGCTGTGTTCCCTTCTATCTTTTCGTTCCCTGGCCAATAATAATTACCCCATCACACTGATTGGACTTTCCCTCCCGTAGGAAAGTCTCAAGAAAGAGAAAGTGTTGCCTCTTTAGCTAAATTATTCAGAAAAATTGGGGGAGAAGGAAATAAATCGAAACAAAATGTCACTTCCTCATTATATGTATTGAACATGCGGTATACCAGGTCCCATAAATTTCCAGGATGTATTCCTAAAACAATAATAAGATTCACATATATATATATATTTCTTAAAATCATTTTATTGGGGGCTCATATGACTCTTATCACAATCCATATCACATCCATAGTGTCAAGCACATTTATACATTTGCTGCCATCATAATCCTCAAAATATTTGCATTCTACTTGAGCCCTTGGTATCAGCTCCTCATTTTTTCCCACCTTTCCTGTTCCCTCCTCCTTCTTGAACCCTTGATAATTTATAAATTATTATTTTGTCATGTCTTACACTGTCTGACTTCTCCCTTCACCTATATTTCTGCTGTCCATCCCCCAAGGAGAGGGTTATATGTAGATCTCTGTAATCAGTTCCCCCTTCGACGCTACTTTCCCTCCACCCTCCTGGTATTGCCACTCTCACCATTGGTCCAGAAGTGTTCATCTGTCCTGGATTCCCTGTGTTTCCAGTTCCTATCTGCACCAGTGTACATCCTCTAGCCTAGCCATATTTGTAAGGTAGAATTGGGATCATGATAGTGGAGGGTCCAGGGGGAGGACACATTTAAGAACCAGCAGAAGAAGCATCAACACCCACATGGAAGAAGCATACCAGCCAGTGTAACCAGGAGCTGTCGAAGAGATCAGATATCAGGCATTAAATAACTAAAAATTATATCATTATAAATGAGAGGGAGTATAGATTGGGGACCTAAAGCCCGTACATAGTAACAGGACCTCCCCTTACAATAGGGTTGCAGGGAGGAGACCAGCCAGTCAGTGTGCAGGATGGCAATGATGAAGCATACAACTTTCTTATAGTCTTTCAAAGCTTCCTCTCCCTCTCTCCCTTATCATGATCAATTATATTTTACAAATCTAGCTAGACCAGAATATGTACACTGGTACATATAAGAGCCAGAAACACAGGAATCCAGGACAGATGATCCCTTCAAGACCAGTTGTGAGAGTAGCGATATCAGGAGGGTGGAGTGGAAAGGGGAACTGATTATAAAGTTTTACATATAACCTCTTCCCTGGGATATGGACAGCAAGGAAGTGGGTGAAGGGAGACATAGGACAGTGTAAGGTATGACAGAATAATAATTTATGGATTATCAAGGGTTTGTGAGGGAGGGGGATTTGGGGAGGGATGGGGAAAATGTGGAGCTCATATCAAGGGCTTAAGTGGAAGGCAAATGTTTTGAGAATAATGAGGGGGACAAGTGTACAAGTGCACTTGACAAACAGTGGATGGATGGATGGATGGATGTGATATGAGGTGCATGAACTTCCAATAAAATGATTTTTTTTAAAAAGAAAGAAAAAACCTAGAGAAAAAGTGTGTGCTTCATCCTTGCTACACTGCACCTTGCCTGGCTCATCTTCTTGCAACCCTTCTGTAAGGGGTTCTACAGTTGTCTATAGATGGGCTTTGGGTCCCCATTCGGCACTGTCCCTCATTATCAATGATATGATCTTTTGTTCTTTGATGCCTGATACCTGATCCCTTTGACACCTTGTGATCACACAGGCTAGTGAAGGCTTTGCTGATTCTGAGCTAGGTGGCTGCTAGTTTCTCTTCAAGTCTTTAAGGCCCCAGATGCTGTATCTTTTTATAGCCGGGCACCTTCAGCTTTCTTCACCACATTTGCTTATGCACCTGTTTAGTTTTCAGTGCTCGTGAAGGGAAGGTGAACATCATGGAATGTCAGTTTAATAGAACAATGTGCCCTGACATTGAGGCTTTAGTTGAGTGGGGGACCAGTCTCCATCTGCTTCCTTGATACTAAAACTATATATATATACACATAGATCTATTTTCCCATCATCATGTATAAATCTACTTACATATGTACCTGCCTGTATTTAGACTTCTGTAAATGCCCTTTACCTCCTATTTCTTTCCTCTTTTTCCTTTTATGTCCCTCTTGTTCCACTATCATGCTCAGCCATCATTTGGGTTCTTGTAATTCCTCTTGGTGATATAGCCCTTGATAAAGTCCTGCTTGACCTCTAATACTGTCTCCAATGATTTTGGATCAGTTGTTCCCTTTTCCCTGGGTTGGTTTTTCCCTTTCCCCCCAAACCCATTTCCTTTCTCTCACATCCTCCTTCTCCCTTCTCCCCTTGGAACCACTGGTCCCATTCTTTTCATCTCTGAATTATTTATCCCACCTACCTTATTTAAATAGATATTTTAATAAGTGCAAAAGCCAGATAATGCCAAATAAAATAGCAAAGGAAGTCAAAATCAACAAAACAATAACAATAGCAGAAACCAAGAATAAGATTACAATAACAAAAAGAAAGCTACTGACAAATAAAAATGAAGAAGTCTATACATAGTTCCAGGTCTGTTCGTTGGCCTTGATGAGTGTTTTACAGTCAAGTCTGATGGTGTGCCACACTTTCTCTCCAAAGTACCATTTTTGGTACTTTGTACAAAATACCATTTTTGGTATTTCCCAGGGGTTTAATCACTCTACTCCCCTTGCTGCTCTGCTGCATGCCTTCAGTGCCTTGCCCCAGCATGATGGGACCAGACCGTGCACTGTTCCTGCACTGTGTCCCCAGTCCTGTCCCCTGTGGTGCTATGGTTTAGTGAGGGATTCCATGTCCCATGGTGGAGCTGGCACTATGATCCTCTCCATGCATTCTCTGCTCTGAGCTGGAACATGGTTCTGGGCCTTGATGTCCTCACCTTCCCTTTTCACTTCTCCTGTGTGCTCTGATCCTAGGGGTCCCTCTCTCCAACCTGTTGTCCAGGTTTGTCCTTTGAAGTACATTCTTCTGGGGCACAGGGTGGGGGGGTGTTAGCTTAGTTGGGATTGAGGCCCATGGACCTCTCTATTGGTTCCCTGGTAACACTGGTAGGCTTTATTCACGTCTTGCTACATTGGGTCGAACCTGGTCTCCCTCTTCTCCTGTGGGTGGATTCCTGTCCTGCTTTCCTCCTCCCACGTGTTTTTTCTTCTTTTCCTCTTTTCTTCACCCTCTTATTTACTTGGCTGCCATATGTATGCCTAGATTGGGTTTGGTCTCTGCCATAGTTGCTGGGCCTCACCTTTGTGATGTACACACATATATCTTATATTTTCAGAATATTACCTTTTTATCTCAACTATCTTCTCTAGATAGATATGCTGATATATTAATAAGTAAAAAGATGTTCATTTATATATAACCCTCACAATTCTCTACCTGAGCATATGGTCCTTATCCAGTGCTGATGAGTCAGTTCTAGCTCATACTGACACTGTGTGTCAGAGACCACTCTATGATCTGGTCCTGCACCATCCTCACCATCCATGCTGGAGCTCACTGCTGGACCACTGTGTGAATCCCTCCCAGGCACAGACTTCCTCTTTCCTGGTGATCTTCCATGTTCCTTCTCCAGGAACTGGCTCCTCTTGATAATGTGTTCAAGTTTTATGAGATGGAGTCACATGGGTCTTATTGCTAAAGAGTTCTCTAGCTGTACTTCTGGCAAGATATGTGTGTTCATTCTTCTGGAAGTCCATGATCCCTTCAGTATTCTTTGCCTACATCACAATTCAAAGACATAGATCATTTTTTGAGTGTTTCTTATTCATTATTCAGCTTTTGCATGCTTTTGAGACCTCTGAAACAAACATCTTGGGTTATTTTTATTTTATTCTCAAAGTGATGTGGTTTCTTTTTAACATTGAGGATTGCCCAGTTTATTTTATCTAATCCTGATCTCTTGACTGATATTTTCATGAGTGTTGATTATGCATCCAAGAAAAAAGAAATCCTTGGCAACAAGCCACCCACTACCCTCATTTGTCGTGGTGTCTGTTGGTCCAGGTGTTAAGATTTTTGTTTCCCTTTGTCAATATGTAATTCATAGTTAAAAGTGGAGTCTTTGATTTGCCTCACAAAATGACTTGTCTTCTTCACTTTCAGTAAGCAAGGCTATTTTAACTGTACATTACAGAATGTTAATGCGTTTCTCTCAAATTCTTATGCAATGTTCTTCTTCATATAGTCCAGCTTCTCCAGTTATTTGCTTAGCCTACAGAATGAATATGAAAGTGAAAGGATACAACTACTGTGTACACCATTGTTTATTTTTAAGCCACATAATAAAGTGTCTCCTAGTCTTTTCTGCATAAGCACACTTAAGTGTGTTAGTCCAGGTAGACTAGAAAAACAAATTAATAAGCACTTATATGTATATAGGGGAGAGGTTTATATACAAGAGGAATGGAACATTGAGAAAGCACCCCAACTCAGTCCAGTCCAAGTCCATAAGTCTGATATTAGTCCTAATGTCTCATACCAATCCCTAAGTCATCTTCAGACACACGAAGCACAAGCAATGGTGCCAGGAAAATCATAGGCCAGTGAATACAGGGTCTTGTGTATGCAGTGGTGGTAGAAGCATCTCAGCGCTGGCAGGGGTCTTCTCGTGGCTCCTCCAGTTTCTAGGGCTCAGGGTCTGTCAGCATGCTGCCCTGTGTCTTGTCAGTAGAGCATCTCCAAGAGACTGAGCCAAGTCTCTCTCCTCCAATTGGAAAATTCCACAAGATTTCCCAGAATTCTCAGGAGAAAGCTATACCTGAGCAGAGGTTGTATTGGCTATCTTCAGATTGACATGCTGGACTCCACTCCTACATTTCCAGTCATGAAATTGACAGTGAGTGCATGACTGTCACATTAAGAACTCTGAAACTCTTAATTTATGACATTTTATCCACACAGTTAAATACCTTTACAAATAACAAATAGATATATTTTCTGGTATTCTCTCTATAAGCCACAATTCATTTTACATCAGTAATGATATCCCTCTTTCTGGATCATCTTTATAATGTGGCTTGAATCTCTGGAGTCAGTTCCCAGTTTATATAAGACATCAAGCATTTTTAATTAACTTAAGGATAACTACTTGCATGTGAGATTGACTAATAGTGCTCTATAATCTCTGCATTCTGTCCAATCATTTTTCTGTAATAGGTACAGACATAGATCTCTCTCAGTTTCTTGGCCAGTAAGTACCTTTCAAATCTCATGGCATAGAGCAGTGAATGTCTCCAGCATTTACTTTTTCCATTTATTGAACTATTTAAATGGATAATCTGTCAATTCCTGGGGACTTTTGCTAACATGTTCAGTACACTTGGTTCTTGATCATATGCTACCTCCTAAAATTTGTGAGTGTACACCAAATCTTCTTTGATAATGCAACTCTGTGCATTCCTCCCATCTTCATTGTGTGTTTCCTATATCATTCAATACTCTGCTAATATAATTCAATATTGCTGATAGTCACTTGAATTTTTGTGTACAATTTTACAGACTGGAGAAAGCTGATCACATCCTTCCCTGTTAATTTTACAACTCCATAGCTTTTCTCCTTTCATCATAATGCTTTACTCTTCCTGCTTCAACTACACTTGTGAACATTCTCTTCAGTATTTTTATTTTATATTTCATCTATCCAGTTTAGCTATTCTAGCAACAAGAACAAGTTTCAGCATCTCTTCTGAAATTACTTTTGCATGTTGTTTATTGTCATTGCTTCCACTCCAACTTATATTAGGCTTCAGGATCACAGAACAAAATGGTGCCTTGCCTTGAGACGTCTTTTTTTTTTTGAGGGGGTGGGCATCACTGCTCTCCAGTGGTGGGAGTAGGAGGCCCAGCCCCACTGCTGGAATTGAACCTCCATCCCAGTGGACCGTAGTCCCGCACACAACCACTATGCCACTGGGGCTCAGCCCCAAGACATCTTCATGACCATTGAAACATACCTATTGTAGATAGCATGCATCCCAAATTTGTAAGTGCTTACTAACAGACTCTATTCTTAGTTTCAAAACACATAAGCATAATACAGTGGTAACCCAATGGAGATAATGCCTTTAAGTCTAATATTTCTACCCTGATCTTAATATTGTATCTTAGAGAAAATCTGAGTATATTTAACATTATTATGGATACATAATTATTTTTGTCAATTTATATGGGGAAAGTAGCAAGAAGTGGCAGCTAACTAGAGGGTAAAGTTTCTGATCCTTGAAAAGGCACATAGATACCATAGAACAAATGTAAATTGTCTAAGAAAAATTTCTATACAGATGGAAACTATGAATATATAACTAAATTATCAATTTTACCACCAAAAATCATTTTAAAGCATTTTCTGAAAAAGATGACTGTCGAATGGGAAAAGGAATAAAGTCAGGCCATCCCCCAAAATCAATGGATGAGGTATTAACTCTGTTAACATTAAATTTTATTAAATTAAATGCTATCATCTATAAGAAACAGGCAGGGCATATTGAATAAAGTATGTGGGGTTGTGATGTGACTTAGCTGTGGCCTAACAAATACCATAATTGTGTTACAGTTTTTAATTGTGGTTATTCTATGACCACAATATTGTACACTGATGACAGATTGCTTTTGGACAGTTTGTATTTGCTAATGAAGGACTGATAATTATTTGATCATTGAAATGATCTAGAAGGCTGATGCATTAGGATTAAGGCTTACAAATATTTGTTTCCCTACTTATTTTTTAGTGTAAGTACACTTTTTTATTTGAAATTTTAAATATAATTTTACACTCAAATATGTTCTCCCAAATAATTTGTGATTCTATTCTGAAACTGGAAGAATAGATCTTGAAGCACAATTATCCAATGTCTGAACAATTGGAATTGTTTAATGACGATATGTAATCTACAGCACAATGCATTATTTAATGTACCTCTTCTGGCCATAGTCTTTGTCACTTCCATCAAATAACTTTTTTTCTGATCGGTCTGGGTAAGTGAAGACAAGAGGTGAGAAGGTGATAGGATTATCTTATATAGTTGTGATGGACTGTTAACAAGATTAATTGTGGTTGTAAAAACGTGAACCTCTAATGAAGGAATTGGTGAGTTTTTTCCCCATGCTATACTTTAAAATAAAAATTTCAGTAGCAGAATGGGGGAATCTCACAAGCATTAAGAGACCTACATCAGGAGTAGAGCAAGTTCTTTGGATCTTGAGATTCTGTACATAGAACCTCCTTGATCCCAGGGAAAAAAAGCAGTCATACAAGAGAAGGGGCAGAGGAGTGGCAGAAGAACTGTTAATCAATTGAAACACACTAACTAATAGCCGATATTTTAATGTTCCTAAATATACTATGAATTTCTGAGAGATCATTTATGTCTACATTTTTAAAAGTCATCATAGTACATTGCTTCTAGTACACAATCAGCAATTTTTAAAGGCTTCCTACCAAATACAGAATAGAGGCATACATAGAATACAATAAACGTTGTTTCATTTTATTTAAAAAATTGAATAAAATTGAAGAAAATTTCTGTATTAATAAAATTAGAAAATGTATGTTTGTTGTTTACCATGATTTAATACATTTGCTAAGGCCAGTGGATACTATGGCTACTTCTTAATGTGAAATTATTTTCAAGCCTTCATTTTGAATTGCAAATGAAATATTCATCTGTGGCATAAAGTAAAACATATGCTTCATAAATATTATTAATTGTGCTACTAGTATTCTATCCCCCCATCAGTAGTAAAATATACAGGTATATATGTTAACTTTACTAGTAAAACTAAAGCAGCAATGAAAAATTATAAAACATTAGCCTGATAAAGGAACTAGCTTCTAATATCAACTCACTGTGTTTCTACTTAGGAGTCAATCTCTCACTGTCACCAAGTTGATTCCTTGCTGTTCTCTAGCTGAGCAGCTAGTGGATTCAAACTGTTGATCTTGTAGTTAGCAGCCAACACATAAGGATTTCACCATCAGGGCTCCTTTTGGGTCTTGATAGATAAGTTATTTCTTTACTCCAAGTCTCAGTTTTTGGCAAATGGAATAGTAAGTTCGATTTTATATGACTCAGGTGAGAATTAAACCAGGACACATATGAAGGGGCTTCAAACATTTCATGGAAAAATGGAATTAAAAAGTAATAGAATTTGCCCTCAACTTTCTGATGTCCGCTGGTATATTTAAAATGGGTAGCCCACACTTAGTTCCCCGCCCCCCCAAATAAAGTTCATTTTTCTGCCATTCCCTGGAACTGACAGGGGTATATATTCAAAGAAGTCAAGCCTTGTTAAAGTAGTAATACTATCTTTTCTGTGGAGCTGTTTAACAGTTAATAATTCTAATTTCTCTATAATAAATAACATGAAGGAAAATCTTTCAAAGTCATGTTAAAGAAAATCCATCATTAAAATCCCTAATTAAATAATGGTATTTAACAGTTTCTTGTCTCATAATTCCATCAGCTTGTTGTACTACAATTTTTTGGTAATATTCCTATCTACTATGTCATCTTACAGAAGAAAGAAGCATTTTTCACTGGACTCACTTCATTTCTGAAAAGACAAGCCAGCCAACCATTGTAGCTAATAGGTTTGTCAATTGGCACTACCCGAAACAATTATGAGTAGAAATATCATATGACCTACAATATCTTTTCTGGACACATGTTCCAAAGTAAGGGAGAGATGATAAGCATTCATATGTTCTCCTACGCTTATTGCAACACAATTACCAATAGCACGAGGCTGGAAACAGCCCAAGTCCCCATCATGAAAAAAAACGAATAAAGAAACTCTGGCACATACTCACAACAGAATAGTGTGCATCCCTAAAAAAAACAGCAGTGAAACCAAGAAAGACCTCATGATATGGATAAGCATAGGAAACCAGTATGCTGAGTGAAGTTAGTCAGTCATCAAAGGACCAATATTGTGAGTCCACTGGAGTAAACTCCAAAATGGAGGGCAGGTTTCTGCTGTCAGGTCATGAACTCTAAGCCAGTCTTCCAAGCAAAAAGGTAGAGAGTCTACTTAGAGCCCATGTCACCCCTGTTATAAGTCAATCTTCAAATCCACATCCACATAGGGGTTGACCTCACCTTTCGTTTCTCAAAGTAGGGGCTGGGTGAGAGAGAAGACTATTCATTTGCTGCCCTGCACGATAGGGCTAAGAGAACCTCAAGTCAACAGATACTCCTACAAGAGTAATAAGTGAACTGTATTGAAAATTCAAGTATGTCCCAGAGAAGCCAATTACACTTTTATTAGTGAGTATTAGTTTGTTCCCACTGGGAACAAACACCGAACAATAGACCTCAGGCGGCGGAGACTACACCGACACTATGTTCCTGATAGGACACTCTTGAGTGTCTTTGTTTCTATTCAGCTTTCAGTGACCCAAGTCATGTCCTAAAAATCACTGGGACTTTTGACTTCCCTGATGAGGTACACAGCACCCTTCCCAGGCCACATCGCAAGGACTCAATATAGAAACCCCATATGCTCTCCTGTGTGAACAAGCAGATGACTAGTATATCAAGGTTATGGAATTAGTGGTTCTTGGACTTTGGTTCAGATTTCTTTCTTTGAAAGGGACAACCCTATCACAATGGGTTGGTTGATTATTTGGTCCTTTTCTCTCGGCATTGATAACTCAGAGATTATTTTTTATTTGCCTGGTATATATATATAACTAAACTACAAAATAAACTTATACAAAATCAACAGAAACCCCAACAAGAACTTTTTTAATTTTTCAGGAAGAAGTAGATTGAATAGTAGTTATGAAGATTGTTAATGTTGGACAAATCTCAGAAGAAACACAAACAGAAGTTTCAGGTGAGAATATATATTTTGCTTTACATGTGTAATGTACTCCCTGCAGAGGCTCTCTGCTTCCATGAAGTCTTGGAAACTGACAGGGACAGTTCTACCCTGTCCAACAGGGTCAGGTTTGCTGGGACTTGTGATTGCAATGAGCTTGACGGCAGATTTTTAGTTTTGTTTTTCGCTTTTGGAGCCACCTTTGTAGTCTGACTAATGATGTTAATCCAGTTTGCTTGAATTAAACTGCCATCTCTAATAGAAAGTAAAAAGAAAAAGGTACATTGTTTTGAAAGAGCGCTTTCACATTTATAAGATTTACTCAGCCTCTACATCTTTTAGCTTTGTAAGGGGTTCTGGGTATACAATGCTTTATTTTTCAAAGAAATTTACTGTTCCATTTTATACATAATTAGGAGAAACAATAGTATTCATTTGAAAGTCTGAATTACTAATGAAAACCAGGATTGGAACAGGATCCCTTGAGTTTCAAATTTGAGTGTTGGCATTTTCTGTGTTTATTTTCCTTGATAAAGCTGTGGAGCTTGTGTTGAAGGCTATTTCTAAATCACGTTCTATAAAACGATAAGTGAAACAAATGGCACTCTTGTTAGAAGTAGCTCCTAAGGGAAGCAACCACAGAAATATTTCCCAGCACAGGTTTAGCATTAGCACATGACTCTTACTGGGAAAGGAGCACATGCTCCTGGCATGTGGAACTGCTGCAGTGGAGAGGGCCCACTTTCTGGATATGGCCCAGATGTCAGCATCCCATTATGCCACTAGTTCCAAATGGAGCCGGAGTATCTTGTAGCTCACCCACTGGTAGGAGAAGTATCCACCACCATGACACCTTCGGAGACATGAGGCAGATGCATTTCCCTGTAGGATGGGTACCTTTTTCTCCCCTCTGGCTGTTAACCACCCTGGGAGGGTGCTGATTCAGGTTCCCCCCTCCTTTGGAGGCTATCCAAACTCTCAAAACTGAATGTGAGACTGTCTGCGGTCACCATGTGTGCAATTACTATGAAAACTAGGTCATGTCTCAAAGTTTAAGGAGTCAGAAACACCACTTCCCAGGAACCCACTTCATCTGACACCTCTCCTGGGACAAAAAAGCTGCCCACCTCCTCCCTCTAAAACCAGTGCCTTCATCTGCTGTCTATGTGCCCAGAGGTCTGCTGGGAGGAGCCATTTTGAATCTCTACAGACTAGAGAATAGGTCCTTGAGGAGGAAGCGGGTGGGCTGCCAGGGCAGCTGGGAAAGTTACTGCTGCTGTCACCTCCTTAAGCCTGGTCAAGTTCCTGTTGGTGAGGGTGAGGGGGCTGAGATAGTCCTGTGAGATGAGGTGATCCAGGCACAGGGGAAGAGACATGAGGCTGCAGTGCGGAAAGGAGGAGGGAAATGCCTGGCCAAGATCTGCAGAATGTTTGCTCTTCGGCTGTCCAATTTTAGGAGTTGCTTTATGAGTGGAAAAAAAAAAAAAACGTATCTCCTCCAAAACAGCAAAATCAAACTCATCCTCTCTCATGGCATGGTTGTCCATGTGTGCAGACAAGGTGCTGTGTTTTGGAGTGGATTCCCAACCATAGGAACTTGCTCCTTGGAAGTTCTGATACTCAGGGTCTCCAACACAGAATCTTTAAGGAAGCTGAAAGTCACATGTTCCTCCCCTGAGCCACAGACATGCAGGGTATCAGCCAGCTGCATCACCATTGGGTTATCAGGGCTCCTATTGTAACTGCTTCTTGCACTTAAGAAGCCTTGTTGGGGTTCTGGCTTACTCATTGGGCTTTGAGCCACCAGGTGAGCAGTTCAAAACCACCGGTCACTGTGTCAGTGGAAGATGGGCTTTCTATTTTGCTTAAGTACAGTCCCAGAAACTTACAGGGGCGTCTCTGCCCTATCCTATAGAGTTGCTCCCAGCCAGAATCCAGATGCCACCAAGTGAGTGAGTGACAGGAAATTAGGACACAATGCATAATTTTGCAGAGCAACATTTATCATAGCAGCTTTGACATGAAAAAATCTATTCCCTTAGAATTAAAAAGATTATAATAATTCATTAGATCTAAAATTTTCTCTTCAAATTTAATTCTAAAACAGCATATGAAAAAATAGTTTTATAGTAACTTGTGCTAGCAAAGAACTAAATGCGACACTTGACACATAACAAGGGATCTGGAAATGAAAGTGTTTTGTTCTCAAATAAATATTGTAGTGGTGAACCCAGGGTAAAAATAAACACAGGTACATCCAAGTCACCATGACAGAGTTCAGGTGACACATGGAGAGCTTGTTTTATTTCTGTGTGATCCATATTTTCTGGGCTCTAAGAAGTTGTGTTGACCCAACCAGGCCTTTGCCTTGAGCTCTTTCTTAGAATCTGAAGCCCCGAGGAAGCCGATTTCCTAAAGTCAAACAGACTAGCACATAATACGGGAATTTAGCTTTAGATGTTATCCTCTTAGGAAGAATTATCTGCATGCATATTTCAGAAACAGAAACTCCAAGGTCAGACCTGAAACTGTATCTTCTGGTAAATTGATAGTGTATAAATACACTGTCCTGACAATGCTTCTATGGCAATATTGATATTACATTATTTGAAACTTTTTTGTTTGTGTGTTTGTTTGTTTGGGCATCACTGCCCTCTGGTGTGAGTGGAAGGCCCAGTCTTGCTCCCGGAGAGCTGCTGCTGGATTTGAACCTCCAACCCAGTGGGCCGCAGTCCCGCATACAACCACTACGCCAGCAGGGCTCAGCTTATTTGAAACTCTTTATACTTTGAAACCTTTTTGACTCTCTAATATAAATAGAAGGCACCTAACAAGAACAACAACAATAGTCTAACTGGCAAGGATCCCTGGGGGCACTGTGGGATAAGCACGGGGTTGCTAATCACAGAGTCAGCAGTTCAAACCAACTGCTCTGCAGGAAAAGGATGAGCCTATTTGCTCTTGGAAAAGTTTAGTGCCTCTGAAAGCCTGTCCAAGATCACTATGAGCTAGAATGGACTCCATCGTAGTGGGAGCTCTAAGTGTTGCTCCAGTTTACAAGTCATATATTAAATAGTTTCACATCCTTTTTATCATTAAATAGATTGAATCGTGCTCCCCTGAAGTATGCTTGACCTCGGATAGGCCATAGTCCTCACTGGCATGACTACCATGATATTGTAATTTGACAGTTAATGTAATCATCTCTTATAAGTTGATCTAGTATGAGCAACCAACAAGTTTTAAGCGCATTGGGGGAGGCTATAAGAACCACACTCTGGCCACAACTCTAACCCAGTGTAAAGAGTGTGTTGGGGTGGAATTCTTCTTCTACCCAAGTTTCTGTACCACCTATCCAATGATTGAATGGGGCTATGCAAATAGGGCTTGTGTAATTCAGGGGGTGACTAGGTTTGCATTAACTCTCCCCTGAACTATCTGAATGGGTCATCTTTGGAGCAGGAACAGAGAGAGGAAAAGCTAAGGACCATCAGGAGAGCACATTCAGACCTCTGGCTGTAGTGCTGGTAGCCGAAGCAGCCACCAGAGACAGTGGCACAGAGACTATGGGACCGAGCAGGTGGAGCAGTGCCTTCACTCAGGAACTGTGATAGGGAGCAGCAGGGTGGGGGTGGGAAGGGTCCTGGTCTGTGGCTGAGAGGCTAAGGACCAGCAAGAGATTCAGGTGACGGGTGATGAGAAAGCTTTTGCTGGAGACCAGTGTTTATGTCCTTAAGGTTGACTGATGCTGACTTTTGATAATCTATTAACATTCTTAATTAATTACCAATATTGGTATATTGTGTGTTAGTTCTGTGTGGTTGTGGGAAGGAATTACCAAAGTCAGCAGAGAAAATAGGGTGATGTGGGATGAAGGGTCGGTGTCAGAGAAGGAAAAGAAGAATAGAGTGTGGACGCAGACTCGAAGGTTCCCTTTTGAATATAAGTAAGTCAGCGGACATCAGCTAGGACCCCCCAAGCCATTTACCGCAACAAGCATTTGACCTGCATCACCTTTTATCTTATGAGAAAAAGTGAGAGAAACCAGTTTAGGAGGAGAGAGAAATAGAACCATAGTGAGGTCTGTCTTTTGGACTCTGGGAGCTTCTCCATGAAGAGGTCCTGACACGGTACCACATCTCTGTTGGCTAGGACCGCTGCACCGAGAAGCTCCCAGGAAAGAGTGTTGTCAAGGCACAAAAGCATCCTCAAGGGATCCTGGGCCCATGGATAGAGGACAGAATGCAATGCTCTCAGAACTACAGGGGGAGAAGGCCTTCCCTTGGAGCCGCTGCCCTCTTACCTCCCTCCACTTTGTGAGAATGCACTTCTTGTGGGTAAAGCCATCCACTCTGACATTTCTGTTGCAGCAGAAGGCGATAACGAAAGCATCAACTTGGTAATAATTTTTGTTTTTAAAACATGTGCCTTGGTCTTCATAAAGCATTTTGTTATAATTTATTTAGAACTCAAAGCAGCCCAAGGAGTAATTTTTGAAATTCTGGATATTAGTGACAAAGATAAGGCAAAGTAATCATCTTACAAGGGATAGGTACTAAAGAATTTTGAGCCTCGCTCTTGGGGGTTAATGCAAAAGGTAATTGGATACAATTGATATTTAAGACAAGAGGAATCAAGGTTTCTGGAGAAAGGGGACCAACATTGCATCTGAGACTGTGCAGTGCTGATGATAAACTGGCTAAATCTGGGAGGAAACAGACAATTTCTAAAGGGTAGTTAGTCCATGAAACACTTTATGGAATTCAGGTCCTGGTGAAATGTTGGAATCTTTTATTCTCTCTCTTTAGATCATTTTTGTATAGTCCAATACCCAAATGAAACGTTTTCATTTAAACACTCAAAATTAAATGTTTGTGAGGAATTCATGTCAGAACTCAGGATTTAGAAATAATTTTGTCTTCCTTCCAGACCTTTCCACTAACCCAAGTGCCCATTTTAGGATATCTCATATTCAGTACATTCAGTTTTATTGTGGCGGTCATGTACTTGTGTTAATTTCATGATACAGATGTAGGGGTGGAGTCTAGTTTGTTAATCTGGAGATGGCCATTGAGTAGACAATGAGCCCTCTGTGTGGGCATGGCTTTCTCTTGAGACTGCTGAAAAAGCTCGCGATATTTCCCTCATGAAGATGAGAAGCTATCCCCCCAGTTGTTGGGAGTTAGTCTCAGAGACAATGAACTACGGACAAGACAAGATAGCAACATTTGAGGAGATGGAGGAGCTGGAGGAAAAGCCACACAACCTTACCCAGATGGAACCAGATCTCTGAAGCTGGAGAAGCTACATGGAGACCCCTGCCAGCGCTGAGTTGCTTCTACTACCACTGGATGCTGTTGATGGACCCTGAACCCTGGAAGCAAGGAGCCATGGGGAGACTCCTGCCAGCACAGGGACTCTGAACCCACTGGCCTCTGACTTCGTGAGTTGGAAGGAGACTTTATAGACTGATATCGGGCATATGGGCTAATATTGGACTTATGACGTTGAACTGGACTGGGCTGGGATGCTTTCTCAATGTCCCATTCCTTTTGTATATAAACCCTACCCTTATATCTATATGTGTCTCTATGATTTTGTTCTCTAGTCTACCCGTATCTGTAACTAAAATGGAGAGGTTGGGATGATCATGTGTTAATGTCACTGAATTGGGTGAGACTGATAATGGAAGGGAAAACAAGAAGCATGCAAGAAAGACACAATGGTTTGCATCACCTCACCCGCTAGTGAAGGAGAACTTGGTAAATATTCATATTTGCCTTGAGAATATAAAGTAATTTTATGAAAGATAAAATAAATGACCTTGATATAAGCAATTCTTATGTAAAATAAGAAGGCAAAGTTAGCAGGCTGACTCACAGAATTTTCAGGATAAGTGAACTGTGAAATATATACTTCCTTCTCCACCACAACAAAAATTCTGGAAAGGTGAAATGAAAGTACATACAGATTTAGTAGTAAGTGGGACATGCTTAGTGTCATAGTCTTAGATTAGTTTGGCCTTTTGAAAAGGTTTATTATGAGGGGTCTTGTCCTTTCAGGTATTCCACGAGGCTTTACAAGATATATAAGCATTGTACAACCTTATGGAGCAGGGTCAGAATCCCTGAGGCAGATACCAGCTGAGGTTGAGAAAGAGAGAAAGCCGCCTGTTTTCATAATCAATCCTGCATAGTGCAATTGTTCTGACAGAGAAGAGAGAATTCTTTCTTCAAGACAGCTGCAGGCTATTTCTTTGGGAAAATGTTGCTTTGATTGTTCTTGCTTTTGACTATGAGTCCCCAATAAAATTATTTAAAATAAAGCAAAACTTGTACAACACCGGTGGGTCAATAAAACAAGGATATTGGCAAAAAAAAAAAAGTTGAGTTAATAATACTATTTAGCTCATGGTGCCCTGTAATTGCTTTGTGAGTAACCACTTTTTAATTTATTTCTGTTAACTTATATCATGCTTTTTCAATCCATTTTTCCCTACCAGAAGTCACTGTATATGGGGTAATTAATATGCATGTTTACAATTTAACTTCTTTACATTTCTCTAGGCTATTTGTCCTTTAACAACACATGGTGCTACTTAATGTGAACCTAAAAATTGGTATGAGAGTTTATAAAGTGATTGCGGTGTAATTCCCACCCTTGTTTTTCAATTCAGAAGTCATTGTATAGACTCTATTGAGGTGAGTCTATGTAGCCCTGCTTACCGTTATTATTATTTTATGCAGCCGTACATGACTTCATGACTGGTGCATGATAATTTGCTTTATAGGAATACTATTTTTTTAAATCCCTACTTTTCATTGTAGTTTGGTTGAAACTTTACAGGGCAAGGTAGTTTTCCAGTCAACTATGGACACATATCCTGTTTCTGAACATTTCAGTTAGCCTGAGAATATGGTGTTTGACTGCAACAACTTCAACTCAGGAGGGCTCTTGTCACTTCCTCCCTAAGTTAACTGTATCCTGTCTTTCTTCTTCCCTATTCCTTCCTACCTTCTCATCTTCCTTTCTGGGTCAATGCTGTCCTGATAGTGTCCTGTGGTTCACTCTCCTGAGGAATACTTTACTGCCTAGTGTTACTTTTCACTTTGCAGGCCCATTTATTGTTTGATTTAAAGTTAATCTACAGGACTGAGATTTAATTTATGTTTGAAGAGTGTCTAAAGCTATGGCATCAGAAGTTCTGACCTTCTCTATCAGTCTAATAAGTCTGATCTTCTTTATATTGTATTCCATTCCCCCCTCCCCTGCTCCCCTTTTTTTACTGGGACATTCCATCAGGATTCTAATCAGAGAGATCAGTAGGCATCAAATAGTTCTGGGATCAAGTTAGTGGAAGTTGTAGTTTACATGCTTCCATTTCTTCACTCAGTATATTAAAAAGACATAATCAAGGGTCAAGGTTTAATAAAATGTGTGTATACACATATTTAAATTTGACAGGAAGGCATGTTGGTAAAGAACACCATAACTATTAACACTTGGTATTTCTGTTTTACTATCATCCACAAAAGACATTAGTTTTATCCAATAGCCATTCATTTTACACAATATTGTCTTTGAACCATTGTGCAAATAAGTCATGCCAGAAGGATTCTTAAAGTTAGTGAGTGTTGATGATTTTTATTTTTTCTTTATATTATATATTTTCAAAATGTTCTATAAGTATGCATTGTATTTTTATACTGAACAAAATAAATGTTTGATTAAATCAATGCATGTTAGAATCAGTACAGACTTCAACATAGACTTTGAAAACCATTTTTCAGCCCTTCCACAAGGAATAGACTTGTTTGCCAGATAGCCCAAAGGGTTGAATCTCAATTTGCATTTGCTAGTTGTGTGAAATTAGGGTGATAACTAGCCTGTTGTTTCTTAACCTTAGTTAAGTTTCACCTCCTTATTCAAAATCACTGTCATCAAGTTAATATCAATTCATAAAGTGTTTCTGAGTCTGTATATCTTTTTTTTGTTTGTTTTGTTTTGGGGCATCACTGCCCTCTGGTGGTCGTGGGAGCTACACAGCACTGCTCCTGAGAGCCACCGCTGGATTTGAGCCGCCAAGCCTGCCGGCCGCAGTCCCACACTCAACCACTTACGCCACCGGGGCTCAGCGGAGTCTGTACATCTAAATGGGTGCAGTTAGCCTCATTTTTTCCCCTGATCCCTGGACTTTTCTTTTAACAACCCAGAGCTTATCAGATAGGGCCACCAATACACCTATTATTTATCTGTTTACCTCAGAGCATATCAAAAATATTAAATCAAATACTAAATCGAAAATGTTGCATATATAGCATAGCATATTGTAAGTATTCAGTATATAAAGAATATCATACGATTTTACAGGCCCTTGGAAGACATTTACTGCCATATCTGAAAGTTCTACACTTTAGGGTTCTTCTAAATTGGAGAACGTATATTTGAAGCACAGCTAAAGAGCACAATCATGAGACTGCCTTCCTAGATGTTTGCCAATGTGGAAGAAAACAAAATACAAGGAATGATTGAACTGACTCGGGGTAGAACACTCATCAAATAGGGCTACAACATGAGAGTCTGAGGAGTAGTGCCCTAGGCTCATCTGATTTGCACAGAGAAAAGTATGGGGCTGAGAGAGGGCAGATCAAAGGCCTGGGCATCTCATGTGTGGAGAAAGGGTTTTCCTGGGCTGGCTGGATTTCAACAGTCAGTCACCAGACTGCAATTCAAAATATGCCCTTGATGTAATAAACAGAATAGCATTGCCGTAAAGGTGAGTTTGCCTTTCTTGTATGAGAGGCAAAGATTTGATGGGAAATCCACCTATATACCTGTCACTCAGGGTTGATAACTTTGTTTTCTAAGCATTGGGCTGCTGATCACAAGGTCAAAGTTTCGAAATCACCAGCCTGTCTGCTGAAGAAATAGGAGGCTCTCTGGCCCCTCAAAGATTTATAGCCTACACAGGTTTGCTATGAGTAGGAGATGTTCAGGTAACAGTGACTTTTAGCTTTATTTTCTATTATATTTCTTCAGTGTGTGTCAAAAACCTTAAATGAAATATTAAATGTAAAATGTTGAACACACAGCATGGCACATTGTAAATACTTAATCTATGAAGTATAACCTGGGATGTCATAGGATATTATATGAGGTGGTACCCCGCCCCCCAAAAAAATCACCAGTGCTCATTTGTTTTTTGATGTGAGGGAGATATTGCATTCAGCGTTCCTTCCACCAGATCAGGTTGCTAATCAAGCTTTCTATTTAAAGGTTCTAAAACAGTTGCATAACAGTGTGAGATGAAAAAAGGTCTGAATTGTGGCAGACAGGTTTTGCCACCACAACCAAATACCTGTGTGCCAGTCTTAGGCAAAACAAACAAACAAACAAATAAACAAATGCAAACCAGCATTATCTCTCTTCCCCATGGACCTGACTTATCTGATTTTGCTCCATGAAACTTCTTTTTGCCTTGGTGAGTGACGAGGAACATGAAAGGACAGCAACTTAATGATGTAGAAGAGGTGAAGAAAAAACGAACAAACAAAAGAGGCAGGCGCTATCAGTCATCCAAACAGACGAGTTTGAAAAATATTTCCAAGAATAGAATCGCAGATTTGACAAATGCATTAAGTGTAAATGGAGAGTACTTTGAAGGTGATAAGGATGTTTTGTAAAAAAAAAAAAATTAAATATATAGCTTTGAAAAAAATCAGGTAGCTAAATAGGGAGTTGTTCCTCTTCATGCCTAGGGGGTCCCCGGCAGGAAGTTGGAAGCCAGTCAGGTAGAAGAGAATGTCAAATTCAGGCTCTGAGTCAGAAAAGAGAGGTGTGCCTATGTGGGCCGTACACTTGGGTGGCTCTAATCAAGGCTGGGTGGGCTTACTTCAACCAATGGGGTCAATCAGTACAGTCAAATGCCTCCCAGGGGAAGACCTGGAAAAGCCTGAACCTGGAGACCACTCTCCCTTCCAGCTGCTCCTTCACAGTTCTGTATGGGTAGACCTTAGCCCCTCTCTCTTTCCAGCGGCATTTCTACTTCCCGTGCACCTGTGCCGAGGTCTCTCTCGCTCTGGCCTCAGGCCACCATGTGGAGTGCAGTGCCATGAGGGTGCCTGTGTTTTGTTGACTAATGCCTGAAACTGCTTCTACTCTTTATAAAAACTCACTTGGAACACAGACCAGGCTTTGGGGTGAATTCTTTCTTATGGAAAGCCAAGGACCGAGGTCTTTCTCACCTGAGCAACCCAACAAAGCTGTTTCTGCAGGGGCCCCTTATCTGTAGAGGAGATCCAGTTAGTGTCATTCTGAAGATTCTAAGTTTAGGGTCCAACTGAATTTAGCAACCCCATATTCGATAATTATGAGGATGTCTTTCAAGTCTACCAATTCTTTCTCAAAAGCATGTACAGGTGAATTACCTTAGAACTTCTAGAGCCATGGTTCTTACCTTTCCAAACACCATGACACTTTCATACAGTGTGGTGACCCCAACCATGAAATTATTTCCATTGCTACTTCACAGCTGTGATTTTGCTACTGTTGTGAATCAGGTGACTCCTGTGAAAGTGTCGTTCAACCCCCAAGGGGGCCGCGACCCACAGGTTGAGAACCTTGTTCTAAACTGTTCCTAGTAATGACACAGAGCAACAAAAGGGCAGGTGTTGATTTTCACAGGGATAACTACATTTATTTTTACTAATAATTATTATCTTGTTTAAATTAAATACACATCTTCAACTCACACATTCACAGTCACCAGGTCTATGCTGATTAAAGTCCCTGTGAATTTTGAGATTGCAATTCTTTACTTGAGTAGAAAATCCAGCTTTCTCTCACAGAGCAGTTGGTAGTTTTGAACTGCTGATGTTTCGAATCACAGCCTACTATGTAGCTACTTTGTCCCAAACACAGAGGCATCTCCAAATAAGAGGCAGACCTCTAGGTTTGAGTGTGTTGGTGTGTTAGACAAGGTTCTCTAGAGAAACAAAATCAGGACACTAGTAATTCTTTTTATATATTTATATAGATAGAAGGATTTTTAAGATAAGAAATAAACAGTTAAATAATCTATAAAGCAGTACAAATGGCTCGGTGTAACTCACTTGTCTGAGACAGCTAGCAGACTGGCAGTTCTTGGAGTCTTGAGGGCCGCTGAGTAGTCCTCTGTAGAGCAATTCAGGTGATCCAGCCACAAGCAGGAAACAGCACCAACAGTCAGCCAGATGACAGAGTCCAACAGTCCTGGTTCAAGAGACGTATATTCCAGGAGTGTGGCAAAGCAGGGCTTGAAGGAACCTCAACTCACAGCTACACAGTCCATGATTAAGTGTCCCATGGGTAGTGTTGCTTGGAGGTCAAGGCACAGGACAAACAAGGCAGCTGGCTGCTCTGAAGATCCAAGAGCAAGAGGGCAAGTGCGGGGCTCATTGAGCCTTTTCTATCTCTGCTCCTCAATTGATCACGTGTGCTCATTGGCCATGTTGTCACAACAGACCTACCTATCTTCTTTGGCCATGGTGGCACAACAAGTTTACCTGTCACAATCCACCCCTTGCCAATGTGGCACCTGTACACAATTTTTTAGCTATATAAAATTTTCAGACATCAATGAAATCAAACTTATACTTAACATCAAACATCTATCATACATATAATTGAGAACACACTGAGTCCAATTGTAGCTGATATATCATACATGAACACAGAAAGATATTCAAAATTTTCATGCAGAAAATACATGAACAATCACAAACCTCACTTTTGCAATTCATCACGTGGTCATAACTGGTAGGTAGAACTACCTTCTTCTACTATTCATTCTGTAATACCTTTGCCCTCAGCAGTCACCTCAGCTGGTTGTGGCTTTTTGCCTGGCAGATTGATCCAGACCTTCATGCCTGAGTGGTCTAGGGCATTAGATGTCCTGTTATGATGGGGTTGAGGTAATTTACCATTTACTTTTATCACCAGGCATGGTAGCACTAAGAGTCGGCTTATGGGATCTCCTGGATTCCAGACATATTCCTCTTTACCCCCATTATGTAACATTAGTCCAATTTCTTCTTGATAATCTGGGTCAATCACACCACTCAGTACAGTGACACCCTTCCTGATCTGTTGATACAAAGGCATGAGAAGCCCAAAGTGGCCAGGGGGCATCCTCAGCTGCCAGTTCAGTGGAATCCGTGCTGTGTTTCCAGGTGGGGGAATTCATCCCTTTGGGACCAGGATCTCCAGGCCTGAAGCACATAGGGTTGCTTCGACAGGAAGCAAAAATGCTGCAAGTGGGTCCCTAGGAGTAATAGTGAGCGGTGCCACTCCAGTTTCCACCCCTTGGTTCCTGGACCCATGAATCCTGGCTATTGGAGACACAGCACCATATGTTGGCTGCTGGTTTAAAGCATATACAGCTTCCTGGAGAACGCTGCCCCAGCCTCGCAAGTTGTTTCCACATAGTTTGTGTCGCAGTTTGTCTTCAGGAGCCCATTTCCTCGTTCTATCAAGCCAGCTGCTTCAGGATGATGAACATGATATGACCAGTGGATTTCATGGGCATGGGCCCATTGCCGCACTGAATTTGCTGTGAAGTGAGTCCCTTGATCTGAAGCAATGCTATGTGGTATGCCATGCCAGTGGATGGGTCTTTTCTATCTCTACCCTTCAATTGATCTCGTGTGTTCATTGGCTGTGTTGTCAAAAAAGATCTACCTATCTTCTTTGGCCATGTTGGCACAACAAGCTTACCTATCACAGTTGAGAAAATTGCAGACTCTTTATGAATTTTCTTCAGGGGCAAGTATTGTAAATGTGATATGAGAAGACTATTAGTGGAGATAGCAAAGTCACCTGCTAACTTGATTCATTAGGAGTAAGTCCCTCATGCTGCATTATAGAGTGAAAAAAAATCACATAGGGAATTTAATGTAAAAGAAGACAATGTTCTGGGGCTCTCTGGGTGTATTTCAACTACACCGAATTACAGAGAAAGAAATTAGCCCAATGACATTCAGTGGCTTCCCCAGAATTACAACAGAAAGAAAGGCCAGGGGAAAAATGATTCCCTTACATTTGAGATTCTGTGGGTCTGTTTTCCCACTATAATAAGCAGATAGCCCTTCCTTTTGCTTCAACTGATTACTGATTCACTAATGTGAGAGACAACAAATCTGTTCCCTTTTTTTTTGCATTAACAAATCACAGTTCAATTCTGAACGTTCTGTTGGGATTCAAAAGTTCTATGCATATGATTTAACAAGGAAGGAAAACCCAAATCATTTTCAAGGAATTTCCACTGCATTCTTCTTTAATAAAATTTCCCACAACTATCAATTGTCGAATTTTTATGTGCCAGACATTCTGATGACTGTTGGAAATGAAGGGAATTGTCCATGCCCTCACTGGCTTATACACTATTAGAAGAAACCAGTGATAAAATGGGCAAGAAATAAATATCTAAAAAATGCACAGTGCCATGAAAATAAGTGAACTGAATATAATGTGAGAGAATAATATGTTGAGATAGGTGCCACTTTTCTGTGAGTAGAGAATGCCCATATGATAGGTCATCACATAGCAATCTAAACCTGGCCAGGAGAACAGCTGGAGGCAAAACATTTCCAGTGTCGGAACAGCATGGGAAGAAGCCTCAGTCATCCTCTGGGCTTGTTTTATATTCTTCTCACAAAGACCCTAACAACCTGAAACCAGATGTTTTGCCCATGAATAGATTTTGATACACCTGCAACAGAGTCGTTTGTGCTTATTTGCAGCTGTTTGCACCTCGATCTTTCTTTTTATTTTAATTGACCATTCATGTAATTTTATTTTTGGTGAAAATGAACAAAGTGAATCATTCAACAGTTTCTACATCAATTTTTGTTTCTTCTAAATCACTCTTTGATGGGATAAAGTACATATTGTTATTTATAGAAACACTTCATGCGCCAAGAATTATGTATCTATACGTGTTTAATTTTGTACATTTCATGCATATGGCATTTGGTATAGAATTGAAGAATTTTTTAATAAATTAATGTAGGATGCATGGGGTGGCACAAACAGTGCATCCTGGACAACCCACAGAAAGGCAGGTGGTGGGAACTCATCCAGAAGCACAGCAGAAGTTGCCACTCATCTTCTTCCAATAGATCACTGACTTGAAGTATTTGGAGGACAGTTCTATGCTTCCCCAACTGGAGTTTCCAGGAGCCAAAATCAACTCAAAGGCAACAGGCTGATTGATTGGTAATGAAGAACAGGACACGTTGAGTTTTTTTTAATCCAAATATAATCATAACCAATATTTACCACACTTTTAAATGATATTTACATTCTGCTTCTAATTGAGTCCTCACAAGCAAACTCAGGAGCAAGTTGGGATTTACATAGCCTGGAAAGAGTCATATGGCTGACCAGTCAAGAGCTGGCCAGAGGCAGTGTTAGCGTTAAACCATTCAGAGTGGAAGAAGGCAGAGCTCCAAAAGGCCAAGGGTGTTGGGAGCTTGGGTGCAGATTGACATCAGCAGAGCTTTGAAGTATTGTGTCCAAAAGGGGGTAGAGTTTGTTAGCATGAAATCAGATTCAGAGCAAAAGAAATGTTCTTAATATATATGTATGCCCTGTCTTTCAAAAGGAAAGAGATGCTTGTGAGCTAGGAATATGTTTTTAATTCTTCCACAGTTTAGGTCAATATTCATTTATTTAGCAGGTAAGTATTGAGTGGCATTTATAACGTAGCAACAATAATGGCTCAGTGGTAGGAAACTTGACTTTCATAATGAAGAGGGACCTTGTGGTCATTTCTGACCATTGCACTTTATCCGAGGGCACCACTTCTCTGTCATTAGACTTGTGTGTTGTTATAAGGCTTTATAGGTCTCATTGCAGCTACTGGATGACTAACTGACACAGAAGTCATGACTGATTTCTTTGGGCAATAGGAAGGAGGAGAATTTATCTCTACCAAAACCCAGTGCTGATTGCCATAAGGTACAGGTTAGCCCTGCCTCTCATCTCTGTCAGTCTTCTACCCTACATGACACTTTGCTTCTATGCTGAATTTGATACTCCTTGTAATGGCCACACAGCATTCACCAGCAATCCTGATGATGAAAAAGATTTATTAGGGAAGCTGAGGAGCTCCAGTGGCATAGTTGTTTGAGTTGAGCTGCTAATTGCCATGTCAGCAGTTTGAAGACACCTCAGACTCTGCAGAAGAAAAACAGGACTTTCTACTCCTGTAGAGTCAGCGTCTCCGAACCTCACAGGGACTGTTCTGTTCTATCCTCTAGAGTTGCCTTACATCAGCAGCAACTCAGTAGCAGTGACTTTTGGCTATTCGGTGAGTTGCTAGGGTACCAAAAGTTAGAATCATAAACCATTGAGGATAGAGTCTTTGGTCCACAGCAGCAACTCTCATTAGCCAGTAGGCAGGTATCTCTCAGGTGATTTTTCCCGTGGCCTCCGGGGGGAGCCCTTGGTGACTTTGTTCCTGTCTGCCATAACCCTAGGCAGGGATTGGGAACATGTTCTGCTGGTAACTTCTGTAACTTGATGGTACAAGAATTCTCTCTGTTCTAAGATACCTATCAGAAGGGGAAAGGCAACCAAAACTGACCACTCCTCTCCCTTAGTGTTTCACACACTCCATTTATATAACCCCACCCAATCATGATCTGGGAGGTATAGAAGCATGGATAGAAGAATAATATTTAGAAATTTCACTTTACTACTCAGACTAAGCTAGAGAGATGATATTAGCCATGTGCTTCCAAAAATCATCCAAGGAAAACCCTCTAGATTATAGTGATTAAAAATACAATGTTCGTATGTGTGGATTGCACAGTACTGGAAAATGGTTTGCTCTGTTGTACACAAGGTTGCCTTTTCTTAGATATAAGGCCAAAAATAAAATATGGGGATGGCACTTTGTTAGGCTCTGGGAAGAAAAACAATGTAAAAAATCATCTTGTCCACACAGAACTTGGAGTCTAGTGTATTTGGAGGAATAGATGATAGACACATAGGTAATGAATGCACTAATGTCAGTGTTGAATAAACATGAGCAGAAATGGAACATAAAGGTGTGGGTCCACTTTACAGAGGGTGGTCAGGGAAGACTTCATTGAGAATGAAATCTGGAAGCAAATACCTGAGAGAGAAGAGAACAAGAACTGAGATTTCAAGGCAACCTTGGCATTGAAATTGGTACAGGTTTAGATAACTTGGATTAAACCTGAACTGTTATTTGTCAATTTTCAGAAAATCAACTGATCAGAAGTTCTTGATCACACAGAAGATGATGTTGTTTGCAGAAATGGAACCTCAACAACACTGATTGGAAAAAAAATTCATAAAAGTGGGACCTGACTGTGAATTAGCTTTAAAAATATATTCACTGATTTTTTGTGTGTCTGTACATGTTAGCTTTTCATGCAGGTACAAAAACAAACAAAAAATAATGCTCCCTCCCACCAGTGGCGTAAGGCTCCCAGTGATCTTATAAAACAGAATACAGCTGGCTCTGTAGGTTCCCCAAACTATAATTCCTTTTAGGAATAGAATACCTTTGATCCCACAGAGATCAAACTGCTGACCTTTTGATTAACAGTTCAACTCATAATTGCTAAATCACCAAAAGTGATATAATAAGAACTGTTGAAGTTTAAAATATGTCCCTGATTATATATAAAATAATATATCTAATTGATAAGTAAGCTTCACTTTGTAGTTTCTTTAACACTATTGTATTTCTTATGATCCACTGAAAAATGAGAAGTCTAAGAATCATTGGAGTTTTATAGCTAGTGAAATACAGCATTCCAGACAGTAGATAGTGGAATTTAGCCAAGAATAGAGCTATGCAAAGGAGTCTTCTCAAAGTGCATGGGTGTAGAACCAATAAACCATGTGTATTTTACAATTTTACAGAGGTCATGATAAGCTGTGCACAAATTTACTTCATTCCCACTCCTTCTTTGGCCAGTATTCTCATACTTAAGACTCATCATCAATCTTTATCTTTTAACAAAAAGGTGGATGTGACACGAGAATGTAGTCATTATCTTTCCATTAACATTAACTAAGGTGATTTTATGGGATAAGGATGAGTTATAAAAAGAAGAATCTTATTAATTTGGCTTTCAAAATGGCACTTCAAGGGTCAGAGAGAAGTCAGAAAAGCATTTTGATTCTTCAAAGACTACAAAGTGACTATCTTGCCTTGATTATAATATAGTCCCATAAACATAAAGGCTTAGTATGTCCCATTCAGGGATCACTCATAATTGAAAAATGATTTAAAATTACAAAGCCTAAATCCCTTGTTTCCTGTTTTGGACAAAAGGGAAGATAACAGTGAAAACATATCTTGTTTAGTATGTTACTTTTTTCTCATTGAAATGGCTGAAATAATCACATTAAAGCTTATAATTAATATAATTAATCAAGCATGCTATAATTGACATACAATATTAGAAATAATTATTTTTTTCACAAAATTATTCTTGCTTAGAAAAATAGCACCTTGCCTTCATCACAGGATGGGAACTGTATGGTGTATTTTTCTGTTCCAATTTTCTTTTTAAGAATGATAATGGGTCAGAAGAAGCTAGCAACCAGTTAGATTTTCTGGCCCAGAGCTCCTGCTACCAGGCCCAAAAAATGGGATGTAAAGCAAAGGAGACTGGAAAGCAGATTCCTAAAGTTAGAATCAGGGCAATAGGATCTTTCCTGAACTGCACTGTGGTTCATTTCCACTCACAAAGCAAATCAAGAACGTACTGAAATGCTCTAGAATAGGTGTGATGGGCTTGTGGGCTCTGGATTGAGCAGCTCCCAGCACCCTTGTCTAACAGCGAGAAGTGATTTCCTCAGGCTGACATCCAAAAGGGGTCATAATCCCAAACTCAAGGAGCCTTTGAAAGCTCATCACAGGACCTCAGAGCCAGACTCTTAGCTGCTTTGAGCTCATTGCCTGGGGGTTGGGTTGGCCAAGTAGCGATAGATTTGAAGCAATTGAAAAGGAGTCAGGAAATTTACCTGAGTCAAATCACAATGCGGCAGAACTTAAGCAGGTAGCCATAGCCAGCAGGGGGTGAGAGTAGGGTGGGTGGGGAAGGGGGGGCACAGAATTCAGGGTCCCTTATAGCACCAATGAAACACAAAACTTTAGTTCCTTGGTGCTTCCTTCACCCCACTATCATGACCTCAATTCTACCTTATATATTGGAGTAGTGCAGAACATGCACACTTCTACAGATAAAAAAAGAATCATGATGATATTTCTGTGTAAATTTACCCAGTGGCTGTCAATATTATTGGCTCTTTCAAAGAAACAACTTCTAATTTTGTTGATTCTTTCTATTGATCATCATTTAATTTTCTTTTGCTCTGATTTTTGTGCCTTGATTTCTTCTAGTAGGTCTGGCCTTCTTTTCCTTTTTTGTATGAGTTATAGGTTGAACTATTGATTTTTGCCTTTTCTTATTTTCCAATGTGTACATTTATTCTAGTATATACTCTTTAAAGCACTATTTTTGCTATGTATACCCCAATGGTTTATGCTTTGTTTTATTCTCACTTGATTCTAAGAATGTTTTCAATTCACTTTAAGTTCAACAGTTACCCAAATATTTTGGAGTAAATTTGAGGTTCCAGTGAATTACTTTTATTGGTTTTATAGCCATAGTGTGTGTAGATCTCACAAGATGACTGGGTGGAAACATTTAAATAGGGTGTAATGTGGAGAACTGGTCAGTTTTGTCATCATGCTTGGGTTAAAGAGAGATCTCTCAGAAGCAAGAGTGGAGATTTCACTACCATTAAGAAAGGAAAGTCAGGAGGTAGAACATCCTCTGGATCTCAATATTCCTGTACACGGACCCTCTTCCATCCAGGAGACAGTTCAAAGCCACAGGAGCACCAGAGCAGCACTAGAATCGGTAGCAGAGTCTAGGAACAGCATGAGACAGAAAATGGGATTCCTGGCCCACAGACCCTTCAGGAAGGAGGTTCATTTGTGGAGTGCCCACTAGGTACTTAGAGAGTCGGGTTTACTGACCCACGAAGCTTGAACCATGTGCCTTTATTCTAAAGCTTATGGCAGAGTAGCTCGCCCTCTGGACATTATCCTAATGACACTAAAATAGCTTTGTAACATTGGCCAGGAAGGCAAAGGTCACATGGCTGACAGGCCAAAAACCAGCGTGAAGCACTCCTGTGGACAATAGTCTCAACTGTACTCCTGATAGGAGGAAATGCATCCTGAGTATTTCTGCTCTTAAAAGCTAAACTGTTAACTTCATTAACAAACTGCACAATCATGAGTACTGTCTGTGAGTTGTGTGTGATCACTGTAAGGAACTCTCAAACCCTCCAGGAAAGATTCAAGTACCTTGGGTAGGATGATTAGTATCAGAATCAGTTAAATATTGGGAATGTCTGACTTCTGCCTCATAAGATTTGATCTTGAAACCAATGCTGCCCTTACTTTTTCTTTATGTTTCTTAGTTTTAATTATTTTGGAATTCTGTCATTTGGTGCTTATGGTTATATCTATGGGGTAATTGACTATGGTTATATCTTTTGGGGTAATTGATACTTTAGTCATTATACAATGCCCTTTGTTCCATATGTACATTTTACATAAAGTGTGTTTTAAGTGATTATTATTGTCATTTCCTCTTTGATTACTGCTTGCTTGATATGTTTTTTTCTATCTTTTAATTTTTTACCTATTTATATCTTAGAAGCTAAAGTGTCTCATGATGGGTCAAGAGTTTTTATGTTTGTTTTCTTTTTTCTTAAATTTCATATGCCACTCTCCAACTTTTGGCTGGTAGATATAGACTATTTATTTTCAGTACGCTTATTGATAGGTATGAATCACGGCTGCAATTGTGTATATTCGTGTGTGAGAATGTGTTATCAGCAGTGTCTTTGTTCCACTTAATCTTCTGTGTACATTTCTTTTGGTTTATTTTTGCATCCTTCAGTGTTGATGTTGTGTATATTGAATAATTCTTATATTTATTTTGGTAGTGTATACATTAATTTTCTTTGGCATTATGCTGAAGTCTGCTGTTTAAAGCATATCTTGATATTGTTTATACTTCGTCTCCATATGGAAGATCTGTAACTGCACCATTTATCACCTTCTTTTTCTTTTTAAAGTTATGGTCCTTTAAATACTGACATCTTTGACTTCCTGTTTTCAGTTGTGTGGCTTTATTTTAAACCTAGGGATTCATTTTCTGGTTTGGAATCTGGATAATATGCTTCAAACTCAGGTGGCTGTTTGATATTGGTTATCTATCTAAGGGACTCACTTTGATATCTTATGTAAGTTAGATCTGGATTTAACGAATTTTCTTAATTTTTGTTAATCAGAACTGTTTCAGTTTCACAGTTAAATCAGACAGATACTTTTTCTGAATATATGATTTATGGTTGGTTATTCTTATTTTTTATCATTTTATATGTGTCATTCTATTATCTTTTTTTCATGTTTTCTGTTTAGAAGTCAACTCCTAGTTTTACTGGATCCTTTTGAGGTGCTATTTAATTTTTCATGAATTTCTCTCAGAATGTTTTCTTTGTTCTTGGTTTTCAAAGTTTGCAGTCATCCACTAATCACAGGCATACTTCCATATATTGATATGAAAGTAAATATGAGAGTTAAATATGAAAGTAATTCAATATGTACTGCTAGCTTATTCCAAAGAGATATGTTTAAGCGTGTCTGCAATTATTGGATGTCTGCAAACCAATTCTTTCAGTAATTTACTTATCATAGTATCATTTCTGTGGTATCATAAAAAATGCAATCAAAATAATGGCTTCTGATTGCATCTTCTAAACCAGTTAAATTAAAGGCAGCAAGATTAGCTTAGAAGGTTATGTTTGCTGTTTTATAGGATTTCAAAATCCAAAAGGGTAATCTTGAGAGATTTTCACAGAGACCCACGCTTACCAGAGTGACTACTTAAGAAGTTTTAAGAAAATTGAAAATTAGCAGAGTTTCGTTGATTGAGCATAATTACCTCTCACTAATGCTTATGATGTTTCTTACCACAGGTTAATTTCTCTGTGGGAAGACTTTTATATTTCCCTTACAAGATTGAGTGGCAGTAGAGGAGCAAGCTATTTCCCTGATATTGAATGACACATGTAGGGTGTTAAGTATAATTTGAATGCAATTATGGAACTGTTAGACCCTTTGAAGTTGGTGCTAGCAGTTAGTGCATTGCCTGGAGATCAGGAAAGAATATCTTTGTATCTAATGCAAATGGACAGGTCCACTGTGCAGGTACAAATTGGTATCCAGTGGATGGTGAGGTACCAATAGTTTTAAGTGAAAATGCAGATGCATTCATGGGTTTGGGGCCATGTCAGATGCATCTAGGGGAACAATGAATGAGGATATTACCTTCTCTTTTTCAATATTTAACAGAGATACAGAAGCGACCCATCAGGATGTGACTGGAATAGTTAGTGAGGAAATGTGTCTATCTGGCCGGGACCTAGGATGTAAGCAATGGCAGCAAGTTTGTTGATTGTTGAGGTAGGGACTCTGTGTGCTCACTGCCAGTTGCCTGGTGGGTGGGGTTTACATCTCAGGGATGTGATAAGTATAGTGAAGGATAGGTCTGTCAGGGCAGTCTCATCTCCATAAGGAATGGTGACAGAGCCATGCTTAAGCATGCGATTGTATGTCACCTGCATTTCAGGGAAGGGTATGGTGGATGTATTCAAACTTATACATGCTCCCAGGTGTTGCTTGCAGGAAACGGTTAATGAGGCTTATGATCCTCAGTGAGGGACATCTGCTCCTCTTAGAGGGGGAGGGACTTCACCAGACTTGCACTCATCGGGTAGGGTCTCTTGATTCCCAGTAGGTAAGTGGACATGATTGGACTTGTGAAAATAAGTAGAAGTATAAGCAGCTTACATTTCCAGGTTATTCAGGAGGTGGAGGTGATTTGGAAGATTATTGTGAGCATAAAGAGAGCCACTGCCCCTTGGGGAGAAGACTTTTGGTGTGAATATGCAGTACTGCCATCTTCTATTTGCATAACGTATTGCTGTCCTATGTAGTATAGGTTTTACATGAGCACAATTAAGTGTTCTGGAGCTCTCACTCTTTACAATGTTTTCCATATATAGTTATGATCCACTCAGTCAAATGCCAATGCATTGCCAATGAGACAGAAGTAAATGTCTTTCTAATGTTCTCAGATCCATCTGACATCAGCAATGATAACTCTCAATCTACATTTTCTGAATCCAGCTTGAATTTCAAGAAGTTTTCTGTTGGTAAACTGCTGCGGCAGTTCTCCTGTCATCTCTAGGTACATTTAACCTGAATTCGATATTAATGATATTGCTTGATACTTTGAAAAGTCTGTTGGGTCACCTCTCTTGGGAATGAGCACACCAATGGATTTCTTACAATTGGCTGGCCAGGTGACTGTCTTCCACATTTTTGAGGGTAAATTATTCCAATGCTACCTAAGTTGGTTAAAATATACAATCGGCATTTTGTCAATTTCTATAAAGTCTTATTTTTGCTGATACCACCAGTGCAACTTTGACATCTTTCTTTAGTATCATTGACTTTTAATCACGTGCTACCTCTGGAAATGGCTGGATGTTGATCACTTCTCTTTTGTTATAATATTTGTGTGGGTTCTTTTCATCTTTTGATTCCTCCTACCTCATTCCATATTTCTCCCATAGAATATTTCAATATTGAATTTTTCCTTTATTCATTTAAGCTTGAGAAATGATGAGCATGTTCTCCCTTTTTGAATTTCTCCTTCCAAGTGACTGTGCCATTCCTCATAAGACATGACTTTATAGTCTCAAATTGGACTGTTCAGTTCTTTGACTTCATCATTCCTTCCTTGTATTCTGTTTTCAAGACCAACTGTCAGAATCTCTTCTGACAGATACTTTGATGCTTTCTTTACTGCCTGAATTTTTTTAATGACCCTTTGTTTTCTTCATGTAGGATGTTCTTCACATTATCCCCATAATTCACCTGAGTTTCAGGCATTCGTGTTCAGTATATAAACTCTACTCTTGAGATGGTCTGTAAATTCAGGTAGGAAATGGTCAAGGTTGTATTTTAGCTCTTGTGGACATGATTTAATTTTCTTCAGCTTCAATTTGAATCCAGATATGAGGAATTGGTATCCTCTTCACAGACATCCCCTGGCCTTGTTTTGACTGATAATATTGAGATACCCCATTATTCCTTCCCACAATTGTACTCAACTTGATTTCTCTGTATTCTGTTTCTCAATGTTTCATGCATCATTGCCATTTATGTTGCTAAAAAAGATATTTGCAGCAAAGAAGGAGTTGGTTGTGAAAAAAGTCTATCATGGTATCTCCAGCTTCCTCTCTCTTATCAAGGCCACATATTCCAGCTTGTTCCCACTCCCCATCCCCAACTGTCTCACTCTACAGTCCAGTGACCAGGAATTCTTATACACCTTGATTGCACACTTGATCAATTTCAGAATGAAGAAGTTGATGAGACTTCCATTTTTTCATCATTGACTGTAGTAGTAGGGCAGACTTTTAAGTAGCAGTTATATTAACGGGCCTTCTTTGCAGATATATGTATATTATCCAATGCAGACAGCATTGTGATTCTGACATGTTCTTTCTGCTAGTGAACATAATGTCATTTCTCTTGAATTTCTCATTCCCAGTGGAGTAACCTGTATGACTTTGCAATTCAAAGTGACAATATCAGTCCATTTCACCTCACTCAATGATCAACTCATTCACCACCATCCAATCAATGCCGACTCAAAGTGACCCTATAGGACAGAGTAGACGTGCCCCTGTGAGTTTTAGGGAATAGAAAGCCTGGCCCGTCACTTTTCCGACAAGAAGCTGGCAGTTTTGAACTGCAGGCCATGAATCTAGCAGCTCAATTCATAACCACTATACAAGTGGGGTTCTGTTTTCAGCTTCTTATTGCATAGTATATTAATATTTATATGTTCTGGTTTATTTTCCATCATTTCTAATTTTCCTATGTTCGTTCTTGGTATATGCTACCTGCCATTTATGAATAGAGAGTCCTTTCTTTTCATTTTGAGGAATGCACCATTAGCAAAGTCCTGGATGCTTTGGTCCATTCATGTCAATATGGGGGATTCTATTTTTTTTAAAAAAAATAAAGTAATAACATTTTTCCTTAAAATAAAATATTAACTAAATGAATTTTCAATTCAATATTTCAATATTACATTTCCAAGTCACCAAAAGAGAAAAAAAATCCCTGTGAGACTCACATGAATGCTTAACTCAAACCTCTATCTGTAGTTTATAAAATGTTGACCCACAGACCACTGTCTTCTTATAATGTGTACCAAGGAAGACAAAAGAAAATTTCACTGCCAACCCTATAAAATAAATGGCCCTTTTTCTAACAATCTTCTAAAATGTACATTTTACCATCCTTACACCTCAACAAAGGCAAAGTTGTAATAAGTACATTTTTTTCTTTTTAATCCTTTACTATTCAATAAATGTCCACAAACCACCTGTTGTAAGCTCTTTTCTTTTTTGGATTTCTCCAGGGCTCTGCTCATAGTTTTCCCATTTTCTTCTCTACATTTGGGACAGTCCCTCTTGTCCTTTGGTTTGTGATTCAGTCCCATGTATGAGAAATGAAGCCCCTCCAGGAGGCGTTCTTCATTGTCACAGTCTATCCTTTCTCCATAGGAGACCTGATGGCATAGATGGTGGGCGGTTTGGGTTGTGGGGAAGGTCTGCAGGAGATGCTCCCCTCTCTGCTTTGGCCATTACAGAGTTTCTTCTTGGACATTTTTGCGTTCTTCTCCTTCGGTGTTGCTGAGGGGGTGCCATTGATAATTGGATGCATTCTCTCCTTGCTCATTGTTGCTCTGTCCTCCAGATGTCTTATTCTTGTCCTTTTCTGCCTGAGTAGTTGTCTCATTCTTTTGCCACTGTTGCCTGTGATGTCATTGATCCATTGATGAGCCTCAGATCGTTCCATATGACTGCTCACTTCTCTGGTCCGGTTCTCTACCAGCTCTACCATCTGACCCACAATCTGAAGCTTTTCATCACCCTGTTCCTGCCTCTGAATCAAGGCTCCCTGAATGCAGTGCAGAACACTCCACTTCTGGGTACCCTGCGTCTCCTGTTTAAATCTCACATAACAGCCACCTCATTCTTGGAGGATTTGCTTGCTGCAGACAAATTTTGCTGCAGAGGCTGACAACCACACAGTCACCAGGCGCAGCCCTGCTCCAGGCATCACCCAGAGAAGGCAGTACTCATATCCAGACTGCTGAGTCCTGGGTGAGAAAAAAGCAAGGCTGAAGGACTTGTGGGATGTCACATCCCTGTTGGCCAGAGACCCAGGTGTGGGATGAAGACAGCTCTTTTCCACAATTATATACTCCAAAAGATTAAGCAAACTGTTTGCCAGCATTTGGTTGAAAGTCAAATGCAATATTCTCCCTGAAACTCCCAGTTACCTGAGACCTTGGTGTGTCTCATAATAGAGCTGACTCCCCTACTGTTAGGATGATGGTTCGCTTCCTTCAAAGGATTCACATGCTGAAGTTAATGATCTCTAGATTAACTTGTTAAGCCACATCTAGGAGTCTGGGGTCTGGTCTTGTTACATGGGACCCTGATAGCTCCCTTTCCTATAACGTGTGCATATGGCACAACCCTCTCCTGTGACATATGTCCTTACCTGTAGTTAGGGGCCTGCCATGGCTCCAAAGGGTGTATAAGGATTGGACATAAGAAAGAGGCTCTCTCTCCATCCCTCTCTCTCCTACTCTCTTCTCCCCTTCCCCCTCTCTCCTGCCCCTCTTAAGCCCCCTGAGCACAGGACACTATTGGCCCCCTCCCTCATTATTTAATCACTTCCCCCACTCACTGTCTCCACATGGATGATCCACGTGGCCAAGGTGAGCATGCTACCATGATGTGATATATGTCAGAGTCTTATGATCTCTGTGTCTCATGCTCTCAAAAGCTTTAATATAATAAATAATAATTATCACTCTACAGCTGTGCCTGTAGAACCCGTGATGTATATATTGGAGGCTGGCCTTCCTCTGATACTCAAGTAGTGCCGACTGCCTCCCTCTGGAAGGGTGGGACTAATCGCTCCATGCACCCCAGAGCTGCTTCCTCTAACTCTGAAATGGATTCTATTTTGGGGCGCCCCTCTTCCCCATCGTCTTTTGAGTTCTGCTCAACCTGAGGGATTTGCATTAGGTTGGATTCACTAGAGGGACAAAACCGTGATACTTATGTAGGTATATAAAGAGAGAAGTTCATTGTGTCAGGTCAAATTAACTAGAGAAACAAATCCAGTGACACTCATATAAGTGTAAGAAAGAACTTTCTATCAAGAAGCTTTCTATCCCAGGAAAGCATGCTAGCCCCGCCTAACTCAAGTCCTTAAGTCCGTTACTAGACCCTAAGTTCTTCTTCAGACTCAAATAGCCACATGCCGTGATGCAGAATGTAGGCCGATCACAGGCCTGTGGGTGCAGGAGAGTTGTGGACCCAATGGCACAGTTCATCACAGGGTCTGCCGGGTCTCAGAGAGGCTCACTGGCATGAAAGTGATGGTCAAGAGAAAGGGACCAGCTCCACGGAGCCATTCAACTTGGTCCCACCTCCAAAGGAGATCATCAAATAATGACCTGATTGACAGGCTAACCTCCACCCATATCTTCTTACAGGTGCCATGCATGCACACACACACACACACACCAAACCGTCACATTTATATTAAGGAAAATGGCTCATACAGTTTTAGGAGTGGAGAGTACAGTCCAGTTCAAGTCTGTGAGTCAGACGCAAGTGCCTAGTATACCAGGAGGCAGGAAGAAAAGGCAGTGAACCACAGGCAGTGGATGTCAGTAGAGCTTGCCTCTGGCTGGTAATATAGAACAAATTCAAATTTGACAGCCTCTAATGGCTACTAATTTGACAGCGATATGGCAGGTCTTTTAGAGTTTCTAGGGTCAGTAGATTGTTGACCCCCAGATCAATGTGACAGATGTGGAACCCAGACTAGCAAGAAAAGGGAAGCTCTCGGCAGTGTCTACTTAAATATCGCATAGGCCCCATCTTCATAAAGATATCATCACGGCTCTGGCCTGAGTAACTGCTTGGCTTCCAGCAGATCTTATCATGAGGTTGATTCTGTTATGTCAGATCAGATGATGGGGGAGGATTCAGTTCCTAAACCACTGAGAACAGTGATCTCCCCAGAGACTCCTATTTTCCACTACATCAGGTTATGTTCTGTTGCTATTCATACAGGTTTATGCAGGCTAAATTTTCAGAAGTGGACCTCTTCTTCCATCTTCCTAGTTTTTTAATTGTCTGGAGACACAAATGAGACCTGCTTTTCAGGACTGACCTTGTTGGTATTTGAACTATCTGTGGAATAGTTTGCAGCATCACAACGATCCACAATCTACATAGCTTGAGAAAGTAACAGAAAACTGGGGCTTTTCACTTTTTTTTTCACAATATTATATTGTAGTCTTGGATATTTAGTTTTACATGAAAACTTTTAATAAAGTGACCAGACTTTAACATTGGTAAAGCGGGACACCATTGATGGTGTGTGTGTGTGTGTGTGTGTGTGTGTGTGTGAAGGGGTGGCAGTATATTTCCTTCCCATTCTCCCACTATTCCCTAGCTTGTCATGCATTCTTTCCAAAAATCGGGACTTTCTAAAAATGCTGCAGGACGTGGGAAAAATTGTTTCAAATCGGGACCTCCTGCCAAAAGTGGGATGTCTGGTCACTTAGAATTATTTTTCTTGAATGGGAAAAAAGTAGTGATGGAATGCTGTTACATCTACACGCTAACTTCAGAATCAATGCTATCTTTTTGCTATACTCAAAGGTACATCCTTAAGATTTTGTTGATGCTGTCTTAATGTTCCAGAGGTATAAAAATCTCTGTCACAGAAGAGAGGATTGATATAATTGTCTTCAAAAATCATTTAACAAATAAACACTTTCACTGTCATCAAATTGATTTCTGAAAATTTTTTTTGGGGGGGGCATCCCTGCTCTCCGGCGGTGGGAGTAGGAGGCCCAGCCCCACTGCTGGAATTGAACCTCCGTCCCAGGAGGCTGCAGTCCTGCGCACAGCCACTGCGCCCCCGGGGCTCAGCCTGATTTCTGAAATTTTAAGTATATCTTCCAGGTAGCATTTGGTGGGTTCAAAGTGCTGACTTTGTGATCAGCCACTTAACGCATCTCTCTTTCTCTACTTATATACATAACAATGCATTATTTCAAATAGTTGTAATATGATTTCTTTTAAAAATGACATTTAAATATAGGTATCAACATATTGAAGCAGGATTTGTCATTCATAGAAATGAATGAATAAATTAACTCTTAATCATGAATTAAATCCTGCTTCATTTGTCTATTTCAGCTAATTGATTATACCTTGACTGTCATTTAAATAGAACAGAATTATCATCACACAGTGTGTAGAAAGTTTATTCCATAAAATATTTAAGTAAGTAAAGGTAAATTTATTATAAATGAAGGGTTCAAATTATATAGTAAATTTTTGATACTCGAGTTGAATTTTTTTTGATACTTTAGATATGTGTTTAAAATAAGCCCTATTTAATAGTGATGATATACCAATAATAAAACTGTTGACTTTGACTCATGGAACCCCAAAATGTAATATCTTGTCATTCGATTTCCCTTTAGAGCCACTTTGAGGCAGTTTCAGTAAAACGTTTTTTTTAAGCAGGGAAGGAAAAATACACCTGGATCAGATCCCTGGGGAATTCCCTTTGGACCAGGGCTGTGAATACCTTGTCAACAAAGAATGCATTAGAGAGTGCATTGGTACAGAGAGGTTAGAATTTAGCGCCCTATCATTTGATCTGTCTTTTTTTTTTTGGCCGGGGGGGGGGGGGGGGTGGGGGGTGCATCACCGCCCTCTGGTGGTCCTGGGAGTTACCCAGCACTGTTCCTGAGAGCCGCCACTGGATTTCAATGGCCAAGCCTGCAGGCCACAGTGCCGCATTTAACCACTTAAGCCACTGGGGCTCAGCCCCTTGATCTGTCTTATGATACATTTAAATTTATTCTAGTTTGAAATATTCTCTGCTTTCTTTCAGATTGAGGTTTTTATAATCTGTTTTAATTTGTTATTCTTTTTAGTTTGTTGTTATTTTAAAATATCTTTATGTATAATGAAATACAGGATATGTAAATCTGTAGACAGTAACTAGATTAATGGTTCCTTGGGAGTATGGCAGGGAAGGGTGAGGGGAAATGGGGAGTTATAACCATGAACACAAGAATGAAGAAAATGTTCTAAAACTCATTGCACTGATGATTGTACAACTCTTCTTGATGTGACTGAATGGTTGAATTGCATTACGTGTGAATTACATGCCAATAGAACTGTTCAGAAAGAAAAATAAACTCATAGAACTGATCAACTTAGAGTGACTATTGCTGGAAACAATGACTTTTGCTTAATAATCATCTACCACTATTAGCTTGATAGGAGTCATGTAGTGTAGCGGGTTACACATTGACATTGGACTATCAGCCACAAGGTCAGCAGTTTGAAACCCCCAGAAAGAGGGAGCTTTCTGCTCCCTTAAAGAGCTCTTCTCCCCGAAGAACGGCCCACTAGAGGACTGCTATGGATTGGCATTGACTCAATGGCAGTGAAATGAGATCGACTGAGTAGAATATTCGCTCACTTGTTGTCTCAGAGATTCCACAGGAATGAACACTGTTAGTAGTTGGAGAACCTGTTCAGGTGAGAATTATATGGGGACTCTGCACTCAGTGCATGCTTCTTATTGAACCTGTAAGCTGCTCTACGTGCTCAAATATGAGAACAATTGTGAGAGCAATATTTTGCTCTGCTGTACAAAGGATGGCTATGACTCAAGCCCGCTCAATGGTACCTAACAACCACAAGAGAGCAGGCTTCGTAAGGAGAATTCTTCAAGAGGAATATGCCCCCAGCTTAGGACATATTTGTGTTCCAACAAATTGCAGTTGTGGCCAACCAGGTCTCTGGAACATTGTGTCTTCCTGGAAGAGTGCTATGGGAAAATGCAGGCAGGGGTTTTGAAAAGAAACTGCTGAGTTATGGGAATGCCCAAAGCATTTGATCAGGATAATATGAGGGAAGAGATAGGTGGACACATTGTGCATATGGCAAGAAAGCTGAATTTAGAACTTGATAGCGCTGATGTGGAACAGCTCATAGATAATGAAGAAAGGGACCGGACAGCTCAGGACTTAATGGATTTGGAAAAGAAATGCTGAAGAAGAATGAAATAATGAGGGAGAGGAGAGACAGAAGTTGTCAAGAAAATTGCCATGAAAGGATTACTAGGTTTCACTAAATCAGAGGCTTCCCCTTGCTTAAAAATCTCAGTTCTGAGTGATTTTGCCAAAGTTGATATGCAGATTCAGGGAGCATTAAGATGTGACTGTCAAACAGATGAGACAAAAAGGCAAAGATCAAACAGAAAACAGAAATGCAATTTCTTGCCGAGGTAAAATCCAGGTGACCTACAACCATTCACAAGAGAAAAAGGAGACAAAATGACAAAGGCATGCACCTTAGCTCACTGCGGTGGTGTTGTGAGTGAAGTGCTGGTGGCTTAGTCAGTTAAGGTTGAACCTACCAGGTGCACCGCCGGAAATGAGGAGGGTGTCTACTTGGCAAGTTCTGCTTTATCCCACACAGTCGCCATGAGGTGGAATCCACTTGATTAATGGCCGTTAGTTTTCACTTTTTCTTTATACCCATATAATATATGTTACCTGAGAATACATGCTCAATTTCATTGCAAACCAAAAATCCAAACATATGTTGTTTTATTTTGAGCATATATCTATTTTATGCTTCCCTAAAACTGTACCAAGCTATATGGGCTGAGTTTGATCTTCATTCTTTCTGCAACAACAACAAGATGAGTAGAGAATTGAGGCTCACTGCTTCTGTGAGTACAGCACTGGAAAGTCTAGACACAGGGAGAGTTGTTAAGTGTCACTGAATCGGTTCCAACAGCTGGCCATCTTATGTACAACACCTTGGTCTGCACCAACCTCCCCGAGGTTCTGACGTTTGAGGCCTCCCTTTCAACCACTATGTCAATCCATCTCACCCAGGGGCTATATCTTTTTTTACTGCACCTCTACTGTACTAAGCATGATGCCCTTCCCCAGGGACTAGTCTCTTCTGACAATGTGGTAGGAAACTATATAGGGTGGGAATGAGTCGGGATCGGTTGGATTGCAATGCTTCATTGCTTTAGCTATAGAGGCACCAGGCTGCCCATTCCGCACTGGTCCATTGCTATGGAATCCATTCTGACTCAGAGAAACCCTACAAGCTTTCTGAGTCCGTGATCTTCATGGGAGCAGACTGACAAAAACTCCCATTTCTCACTGCAGACTGAGCTTTCTACAGGACTCAAATTTAAGTTGTCTGTTCCTTGAGCACCATCTGCTGGTCACTTTATATATCAACCTACTCAGTTCATCAGGCAACAGACTTCCGAAAGGCTTCTCTTGCGCCTTTCGTTTGTCTTCCTCTGCTAAGGGAGAACAAGGATTTCCACAGGAGACTTCGAATCACACTCTCTTAGGGTAAGGTGTTTTCCAGTATGAGGACAACATCTGTCAACAGTCCGAAATCACAGTGTGGGTAGATAAACTCAAAGGACAAAAATAGTGCTCCTCCCGTGTAGAGAATGGACTACCGGTATTGAAATCCAGTAAAAACCCCAATCCTTGTGAAGCCTTATCGATATTCCACTTAAAGGGGCTGTGCAAAAATAACTCTGCTCCTCGTTCAGAACGGCATTGGACAGTATCAAAACATTCTGATTGCTGTTGTCAAATTATACGTATCTAGAAACAACGACCTGGTGGTCATTTCCAAAAAATCAGCCAAAGGAAGGAAACCCGATGGTTTGTGAAAGTTTGATCTGGGCAGCAATTTCTTTCATTATTGATGGGATTGTCCGGTGTTGGGGCAGGTGACGGCTAAAAACAAGAGCAATATATGAAGAGAATCTTTTTGCTGCTATCAACTGCCTAAAAAAAAGAGAGAAAAGGACTGACTGAAAGATGCTAGCCATCAATGAAGGGAGACTATGTCCATTGTGAAGACAGGACACTGCCGAACAAGAGTGAGAATAAGCACAAAAAGGTCACTGTCATTGAGTCCATTGTGACTCATGGGAAACCTAGAGATGGCAGTCTCTAGACTGAGTTTGTTGTTGTTGTTGTTGTTGTTTGTTTTGCTTTGTTTTTTACTATGAGTTTTTTTTAAGAGCAGACAAACTCAACTTTCTCATTAGAGAGGAAGACTTTGGCAACTGTCATAGACACCGTGCTATTACTATGACCAAATGCTCAGGCACAGCATCTCCCACAAAGCTACCTGTAGAAGATAAGCCATCCCGGCCACTCTTGCCTTGAAATCCTGTGAGAAATGCACAGACTTCCCATTCGTGCATTTGTATCCTCTGTGAAGCTACTGACCCTCTGCCGCCCATGGAAGGTCAGCAGACCAGAAGATGTTCTCTTTCTCAACTTCCTCTGCCCTCCACTCTCCCCGGGAGCCTTTGTCATTTTATTGAGGTTCTCAGGGTAAATAACTGATTTCCCAGCAATGATTTTGCATTCTACGCAGCTACTTTGACTTATTCTTGGCTCCTCATATATAAATTATCTTTTGTGATTATCAGAGTGATGCCATGATTTATCTATTTATCCACTCAATGGATAAAGGTGTCTGAGATCACTTGTGGTGTCGTGGGTATGGGTTAGATTGTCAGCCCTGCAACCCACCAGTGGTTTCCAGGGAGCAAGAGGACTTTCAGCCTTGGAAACCCGAAGCCGCAGTCAGACTGAGCCTCTGGGGTCGCTGAGTCAGAAGTGACCGAATGGGAGTCAGTTTCTGAGTGAGGGAGACGTGTCTTCTCTGTGATCCTCCCTCTGTGCTGACCACAAGGACTCTGCTCTCAGGGAGCTTACAGTCTGGGGGAGGATGTGCAGAGGATGCTGAGAAACACCAGTACACATGGTGTGAGGGTGCAGGAAATTAGAGGGAGAATTGGAAAAGGAACCCCTTGGGCACAGTGGCAGATCTGAGCGCGTCAAGAAAAGGCCCTTCCTTAAAATAGAACATTTGAATGTGAGAGGAAGCACTTGGTCTTTAAAATATCTGTTAACATATGCATTGCCCTTACAGATGAGAAAAGACAGCAACCTGAAGCAGAGAGAGAAGAATGGGGGTTTGAAGCAGAGTAAGGATGATGCAGTGAAATTGCCAAATGTCACATCGCTTGAAAGGAAAAAAATGTGTAATTCATTGCTGGATATGTTTATTTTAAGCACCTGGGTTGCCTAATGACCTCCTCCTTACCTTCTTCCCTTGTCTTAGACTTTCGATCTCTAAGCACATATATGTGATGAACCAAATTAGAAAGGAGGGCAGCAGACTGCACAGCAAATTATTGACCTGCAATAATAAGCTTATACATAGAGAAGATACAGGTATAGAATGTTTTTCCTTTCTATTCCTTTCTTTGGAATTCACAAATATCTTATTGTCTGCCATGTACAAAGCATTACATATAATGCATGTATTGGGAGAAAATGCCTTCCAATTGATGCAATCTTTCTTTGTCAATGAGCCCAACTAATAGGGCTTCATTTGCCATCTTCTGGAGATATTGTTTATTGCAGTGTGATAGGGCACAAAAGCGTCCTTCTTGATTTTTGTTTTGTTTTTCCTTTACAAGTGTACTATGTGTTTATGATGGAAATGTCAGATGTGGAACTTTATGAAAATGGGCACTGAAGCATGAATTTATTTTTGTATGAAGGTGAAACTATCATTTTTTATCTGTAAGTAACAAAAGCCATATTGTTCCATTAGAAGATGCTTGGTACAGAGTAATATTCAATAATACCACCCATTATTAATATTGTCCATCAGTAAATAGAGACTTGGAACTCATTTATCTAAAGAGTAGTTAACGTTATTATGGAGGAGTGAGTTTTGATGAGATGTTTTTGCTCTTTGTCAGCAATATGGATGTGCATACCAAATTTCCAAAGATTTGGAGGGTCAGGCATAAGGAGAAGGAAGTATAGAACAAACCTGGTGACTTGGTTATCACCACAGGCATTTTCTAACAATTGCAAACTGAGAAAGTGGGATGATGAGGTGAACTTTTCTTGACAGATATGATAAAAGGTATTGCCATAATATACCTTTTGATGTGAGTGGTCTCTGATAATTTCTATTGGCTCTGGAAAATTCCCATCAATTACGAGGCAAAATCGAGGCTAAGCATGGCAGTGAGCCAAATCCACCCAGGCATTGACTGCTTGGGCTAATCCGGAAAGAAAGCAACATGAGGAGGAGGGGGCGGGGGAGGGCAGGAGAGGGGTATTGTCTTTAGACACTAATGACGTTTTTGTAGTCTTTGGAGTTTAACTTCTAAGGACAAGACGGTTCTATTCACTTCATTTCAATTTTAAGAAAGATTGACTTTTTAGCTAAGTTCACTTGGTTAGCTACTCAGAGGTAGGTGGTTTATATCAGCCAGTCACTTCATGGAAGGAGATCTAGGCAGGTAGCTTCCCTACAGACTGACCACCTGGTAAACCCTGCATAGTAGTTTGATTCTGTCCTCTCAGGTCCCTACAAGTTGGGAATGATGACAGTGAGTTTGAGGTGCCTGGGAAATAAAACAAGGGGTAGAATGTCAAGGTTAGCTAAACAGTGACTCTAAGGTTCATTTCTAAGTGTTCTGATGGATTTCATGTCTTTCAAGTGGGGCCGGGGTTGGGGGTGGGGTGTAAAGTGCTCAAGAGTAGACTTAGGAGAAATCCAGGTGAGTAGTGACAGGGATTGGAGAGTGGACTTTAAGAGGTGTGAGCAGTTTTGATCTGATAGAATGCACATCACTTCCCACAAGAGGACAATATCATCCACAAGTGGGCATTGACATAACTGACAATTGGCCTAAAAGTAAAATTCAATGAGTGAAGAGAACAGGTAGTTTAGAATGTTTACAGAAAAAATATTGTCTCTTCTTTTAACTTTATTCAAGATATACTGCCAAAGCAATTCTTTATAACCTGTTGCTTACATATCCCAATAGAGCAGTGTTTCTCAACCTTCCTAACGCCACGATCCTTCAATACAGTCCGTTATGTTGTGGTGACCCCCCCCCCCATAAAATTATTTTCATTGCTACTTCAAAACTGTAATTTTGCAACTGTGACCCCTGTGAAAGGGTTATTTGACCCCCAAAGGGGTCGTGACCCACAGGTTGAGAACCACTTCTATAGAGGAACTGTGAGGTACTTCAAAACAGAACACAAAACATTTTACACCAGTCCATAATTCCTACCAGAGTAGTGTATGTGTTGCTAGGTGCTGTGCAGTTTGCTTTAGCGGACAGTGAAGCCTGGTCCTGCTCCAGCTTCACAGTCACTGCCATGTTTCTGTCTACTGTTACAACCACTGCCAATTCACCGTCCTGAAAGTGTTCCTCTTTGGTGCTGCTGTTGTTGACCTTCTTCATTACCAAACAAGATGTCCTTCTTTGGTGGCTATTTCCAACTGATAAAGTGCTCAGAGGGGGTGAGACAAAGTGGAGCCATTGATGCTGCTAAGGAGCAATCTGACTGTATTTCTTCTGAGAAATATTAATTTATTATTTTGGTGATCTATGGTATATTCAATATTCAACACAATACTTCAGATGCCAAGATTTTTCTCCAGTCTTTCCTATTCATTTTCCAGCTTTTCCATACATGTAAGGTGATTCAAAACACCAAGCTTTGGGCCAGATGCACTGTAGTCATCAAAGTCACAAATTTATGGAAAGCTGAAAATTGCAGGGATTCAGCTGTGTCTTTACACTCTACACTGGAACCATCCAAGAGCACAGTTCTTGGTCATCACTTGACAGATCCAAATTTTTCTACTGTTTTTTTTTTTGTGTGTAAAGAACTTCTCTTGAAGGGAGGCAGTATTCACAACTCCATTTGGCTATAACAACTAAACTGCATCTGATCTAAGATTTATCATAAAGCTACTATTTTACTTCCATCTATAGATTCTTCTGTGCCCCTCTCAATTGCTTTTTTAATTGAAGAAATAATATGGATGATACTATCGCACTTCATAAAATCTAGTTTCACTTGGATTTGGTTAATTATTTTAATTTAATAAATAGGTATCTAAAAAGAGAAAATATCAATTAGTCAAGTAGACTTTTAGCAAAATACATGAATAGGTCATGAAAAAGGAGAAATACAGTATGTCAACTGATAATAGAGATAACTTTCAATGTCACAGCAATCAAAGAACTATAAATAAGATCAAGTAATAGTTTTCAAATGTGAAAAACTGGAATGGATTAAATAACACAATCTCTACCAAGGAAACAGTATGTACAGTTGTGGAAGTGGGCAAGTCAAACTTTAGGCAGGTTCCAAGTCCTTGGGTAAAATGTGATGCTGGAGTCATTCCAAATTCACACAGGTTTGGGGCTGATGAAGCCAAGATTGGCATGAAAGTGCTCCATTGGTGCCTGTAGAGGTCAACCTATCTGAAGCTATCAGATCAGATGGCAAACCACTGATAACTCCAGGGATCTCTAGCAATATGGCAAGCCATTGACTCAAGTCCAGAAGGCTTGAAGCCAATGAGTTAGATGCAGGATTCAGACGTGAAAAAAGTAAGCCAGAATTTCCATGTCCACTTGTACTGTAAGCAGGCCACATTCCCAAGGAATTTCCTTTCAAATGCATCAGAGCAGTGACTTATATAAGGGGATTGCATCCCACCTCAATCTTATAACTGATTGGCTACTTATAGCAGACTCCCGTATGGAGATGATTATTCATTGTTAGTTCACACCATGGGGGATTACTGCCCCACCACTGATAATCCTGGACTAATTAAGTTGACAAAACAACAACAACAACAAAACACTAACTACCACAAGATTCTTTAATGTTTTAAAAACCAAAGACAAATCCTTGATGATTAAGGTTGCCTGAGACAAGTCAAGCTCTTTTTGATTGTTTCATATGCACGTAAGAGCTAGAGAACGAGAAAGGCAGGCCAACAAAGAAAGAAAAATATTTGAATTGTGGCATTACTGACGAATGTTAAGCACACCATGTTCTACTCAAAGCACACACAGATCATTCTTCAAAGAAATGCAACCAGAATGTTCCTTAGGAGGGAGGACAGCTAGATTTCATTTGCTTCCTTTGAACTTTATAACTCAAAGTTACAACTCAACATTATAAAGGGAATAAAAATAACCAGAACTGGAACAATGTATAATCAGAGATGAGATTGATGTTGCTGAGATTCCAACTAGCTGGGATTCACCATAAAGGCTCCTCGAAGTAGCAGACAGGAAATGGACCAGTGCACTGCCTTAGGTCAATCTGCTCTAAGACCTTTGGAAAATGCTGAAGAGTACAGCTGTCAACGTGAAGACTAAGATTCTTCTGACCCAAGTCATATGTTTCTCATGGTTTTCCATCTCCTCCTAAGCACATGGAAGTTGGATGATGAATAAAGAAGGTCATAGAAATATAGATGCATTTGAAGTATAGAGTTGCCAAAGACTATTTAAAGCACATGGACTATTGGGGAAACAAAACAAAACAAATCTGTCTTGTAGGAAGTACAACCAGGAGGCTCCTAACAGGGAATTTGGTGAAATTTCATCTCGCGTATTTCAGACATCACGTGGTCAGGAGTGACCACCCCTGGACAAGGACATCCTGTTAGGTGAAGGAAAACCTCAGTGAAAACGAGGAAGCTGCCAAAGAGATGGGTGGACACATGCAACAATGGGCTCAGCCATAACCACAACTGTGAAGATTGCGTCAGGGCAGGGAGTGCTTCCTTCTTTTTCTCAGCATGTCTGTAAGTCAGAATTGGCTCAGTGACACCGAACAGCGACCAGAATCATGTTGGACACGTGATCAGGAAATACCAACAGTCAGAAAAAGGACCCAGGTTTGATAAAAGTAGTGGGTCAGCCAGAAAGAAAACCCTTAGTGAAGTGGATTGAAGCAACAGCTGCAACAATGGATGAAATATACCACAGATCCCAGATGTGAACAGATCCAGCAAGGTTTTGTAATGTTATGCATTTTCGTTGCCATCAATGGTAACATCCAGGGCACTGACAGTCATGAAAACAGCTATGCGGAGATCTCTGAAAATAAGGGAAAACTATATGCCAGGACAGAGGCGCCTGATCTGACAATAAGGCATGTGTCGTTATATCATTGGCTAAATGATTAATAATAAATCATCTTTGTGTGCACACCAAAGCCTTTTCCACATATTTATCCAGAAAAAATCAGTAGATATCATGCCAACTTCAAGAAGCACTGGTGTGCAGTGGCTAAGAATTCTGTAGCCAACCCTTAAAAAGATGAGGTTGTCTGTGTCAGTGAAGACTGATGCTCGGTATCAACAAGTACAAGCTAACAACCCTATGTACAACAGGATGAAACACTGCCCGGTCCTGCACGGTTCTCACAAGTGCTCCAATGCCTGAGCCCATGGTTGCAAACACTGTCAACACACCTCATTGACAGGCTTCCTCTTTTTCATTGACCTTCTACCAAGCACGAGCTCCTTCCCCAGAGACTGGATCTCTCCTGGTACATGTCCACAGGTTGTGAAAGCAAGTCTCACCGTCCTCATTTCTAAGGAGCATTCTGGTTGTACTTATTCCAAGACAGATTTGTTCATTATTCTGTCTAGGCAGTTCTCAGTACATGTAATATGATTTGCCAGTACCATAATACAGGCCTAGAAATCGCACAGAGGCAGTTCTACTCTGTCCTATGGGATCGCTATGAGTTGAAGTGAACTCTACCAGAAGGCGTTTGTTTGTTTGCTTTTGCTTGTAACTTCCTCAGAAACAGTGATAATAGAGAATAGATGAGATTATTTGAACTATGGATCCTATGCTTAATATTTTTGTCATCCATGTTTCTTTTTTCTCTCTCAATTTTTTAAAATTAAAAATCATTTTATTAGGGACTTGTACATCATTTTTCACAGTAGATAAATGCATCTACTGTGCTAAGCACCTTCACATGTCTGATACCATTATCATTCTCCAAATATCTGCTTTTCCACTTGAGCCCTTGATATCAGCTTTCCATCCTTTCCCCCTCTGTTCCTTGTCATCCTTGTTTCTAATAGATGCTCCTGAGCTATTTGTTCCTGGAAATTTCTGCTATTATAAAATTCATTGACAAACAGAAGTTTCTACATAGTTATCTGGGATGTTATCTACAACATTGAAGAACTTTTCAAATGCTGAATAGAATAAAACTTGCATTTCTTTTCCTCAATTTGCTCAAAGTTGAAAATGTGATTGATTACATTAATTCCAACTGTAGAACTTATGTCTAGAAGTCTAAAGCATAGCCCATAGCACCCACAGAGTTTTATAATTGCCATTCTTTTCCCAATACCATAAGCATTATTTGGGGAGAGTTCATTTAGGGATGAATAAGTTGTTTTTTTTTTTCCAGAGGGAATGTTAAGGCATAAGAGACAGCAAAGTAAAGGCAATATTCCTAACATTTAGGAAAAAAGATAGACTGGAGGAGTTATTTACTTTAAGATCTGAAAAGATGAGAATGTTTATAATAGAACATTATTTCAAAGGCAGGGTGGAGATGAAAGTGAATGAGATGTGGTAGGAAAAATAACTTAAGAAAAAGGGGATTTTTTGCATCTGGTTGTTGGGGGAGAAAGCTACATTGGAAGAAGAGTGCAGCATATTTCAGGTAAAAGGAATGTGAAGACATTCACACTTAAATATCCTGTAAATGAGATTAAATTCACACCTTGGATATACCTTGGATGTTTTAAATTAGAATGATACAAAATATCCTAAAACCATCCACTCAGAGTATGTAAGTTGCTTAAGAAGAAGAAAATAATACTCAGAGCCTCCACATCATCTTTGAACTGTGTGTCTTCACATTTTCATTGCCCAGCTGTTTATCCTCTTTTGGGAAACATGGATTCTTGTACTTGCTTTTTTAATTAAAATCTTTTAGCTATTCAATTGTTATTTATATGCTGATTCTTATTGCAAACCCAAATTAAAAATTGACTACAGACAATAGTGAAGTTTAATATCATATTTGGGTACATGTACTTTTTACTTGTCTAAGAAAAATATCCACCTACATACACATCTCCTTTTTCTGAAAAGGGGCATTGAAGCATTATAACATCTTGCAAAGTGTTCACAATTGCAGGGAGGGTAGCCTTTCTTTGCAATCCAGAATGTCCTACTAATTTCCCTTTCCTGACACTAGAAAGATGCACATAAGTGAAACCTTTTTCAAGTAGCAGAGACTCTGCATGTGGGGTAGAGCTGTGCAGTCCGGATGTTTCTGCTTTGTGTTGTAGAAATGCTTAGACCTACAAAAGCTGCTGGCCTCCACATTAGTTTCAATTAGTAAAAAGTACCTCAGCAAATTTCTCAATGGAAGCCGAGGCTTGTGCCCTGGTGCCTGTGTCCCCAGCAGCCTGAAGAGCAGCTGCAATTACTGGGAGGCAGTTCTGAAATGAAAATCTGCCTTGTGACCCCCAATACAGTATCTTATAACGTTTTTAGTTCCATTACTTTCGTGGATATTGGCACTTCCACCGGCAATAACTCTAGTCTCTCTCCAGTGCTACTTGACTATTTCCTCCTCCTGCACCACACACCCAACCCTTTGCCCTTGAGTTGCGGCAACTTTGTATAGGGCACTGAAACTGCGCATCTTCATGGACTCAAGGGCCTCATCATGGAATGACGAATATGTTTGACTCACCATCCTGTGGTTAGGAGGTGCATCCTTTATGATCCCTGGGAGACCAGCCCCCCTCATGTACTACAGGTACACAAGTTACTCTGTGAGTTCCAAGTCAGTTGGTTCTTGGTTTCCAGATGCCAGAAAAGTCACATCAGTGGATTTCTCTCCATAGGACAACACGTCTCAATAGATAAAAATATTCAAGGACTCTGTTCTATAGTGTCACTATGATTCAAAATCAACTAAATTAAAATGATTCAGGCATATTTCTGAGACCTTTGATGAAACGTCCCTGCCATTTTCTCAACAATGCAGTTTTCAGTATTCTTCAAATTGTATCATAAAAGCCCCAGTGATTACAATATAATTTACTATATCTGAGAAAATTATCCAATGGACTGCCAAAAGAACCATCAGACCAGTGTGGAAAGAGCAATAGTCAGAATACTTCTTGAAGGCAAGTAAAGTGAGCCTTCATCTCATGTACTTTGGACATGTGATTATCATGAGAGAGTAGTGTGAGGAAAAAGACATCACGCTCGGTGAATGAGAGGGGCAGCAAAGGAGAGGAAGAGCCTTGACAGGGGCTGCAACCAGGGTCTCAAGGATACGATGGCACAGGACTGGCCAGGGTGTTGTACACAGCGTCTGTTCTGCTCTACACAGGGTGTCTGGCCCCTGAACAGCAGGCAGCTTCCCCTCACTCTGGCTAACCATCTTGGGGTTGTATGTGTGCATGCCTTTATTTCAAATATCAGTAGAGTCAGGCATGAAAATTTGATTTCTTTACACAAGTGCTATAAAAGTTTAAATTAATGCACAGACACAAAAAGTAAGGTGCGAAAGAATGATGAATGATATAGTCATTTATGACTCTATGGCATAAAATACATAATCTTTAATAGTAGCATTATTGTAAAAAAATGTTAAATTATGTTCTATACTACTGATGCCCTACTCCTCTTAAAAACAGACATACACACTCACAATGGACTGGTGTTTAACATTTAACAACTGAAACTTGGGAGAAACACTGAAATAGACTACAATCAGTTGATCATAAGATAAAAAAGCTTTGCCTTCAAGATGTTCCCCCACACAGAATATTCTCATAAACCTGCTATTAAATCTACCCACAGTAAGTTTACACATGCCCTCACTCCTATCACACTGGTAAATTCAAGTTTATTGCTAGACATGAAAATCAGTTTTTGCTCATTTTGCCCAACAATCTTGTTAACAACTTTTTCTTCAAAAATATAGTCTGCCTGTACATCCCACAAATAATCTTTAGTATCAAGAATGTTTGTACGGTATGGAGATCTTGGGAGAGTTTTATATTCTAGCTTCCTTTTGAAGGAAGTTTCACTGTTTTTGGTAACTCAAACTTAGATTCTTCATCTCTGTGATACTACGATCAGGGCTAATGCAGACCCCACATAAATAGCACTTATTATGAAAGTTCACCTTTTAAAATTCATTCATTCATTCTTTCTTTCCTACTCCCAAAGCAGTAAACTCCCTGACAGTAAATTAAGGAAGCCAGTTTATTGCTCTTTTTAGTTTAGTTCAAAATTTAGTTCTTTGAAACAGTTCAGTGAATCTATCTCTGATGTTCTTCAGAAAAGTACATTGTGGTATCTTGACCAAATTCTTTCATAATGTTCTCAATTATTGCTGATTTTCAGTGTGCCAGAGTAATTGTATGAATCCCACTCGAATGGGGGAATCGGAGGGAAACACATTGCTATCTAGGCCGTTGGCGAGGTCGTGGGTAGAAGATATGAGGTGGCCACTTGGGAGAAAGATCAGAATTTTTCATCAAGTCATGGTCTGTGGATGCCTGTCCTTTATCTCATGCAACCCATGGCCTGACCTTTTGGAGTTCCTTCATTGCAATATTTTCTGAATGTATTTCCTGTATTTTGGTTTCACCAAGAATATATATTGAAGGTGGGAGTGGACACCAATATCTAAGATCCAATGACATGGCCTTGGGGTTTGCCATTAACTAAGAATGGGTTTTCAATAGTAAGAAACCTCAATTACAGTTTAAAGCAAAGTAATAACTGACTTAAGAGATTCTGGCTAAAGATCCATGACAAATGTTTGGAGACCAACATATTGTATAGACATCTAAATAATATTTAACGTATTAATCCCAAGCAAGGTACAGTACTACAGCCACTGTTGACTCCAGATTCTTCACAGTAGGGCCATGCAGTTTTAATCCTTGTTCGAGTTTGTAACACAAGAAATGCAATAGTTTGCATCCTTACATACTTGTTATGTTGCCTGATAATGCAGGCATCCATATGTTTTTCTCAATCCTCGTATAAATTTATGGATATGAGAGGTTACTGAAGCTTAAAGTGGGATTATACTTAGAATCAGATACTGCAATTTTGGCAGGTGGAGGTGTTTTGTGTGTAGAGGGTGAGGGGGGAGGTTAAGCATGACAGGCAATAAAAATACCTCGCCTGCAGCTGGGCATCATATTCCTTTGTAGAATTCACTCTGTTGAGGAAGAAGGGCATTGTCCTCAGCAAAGCAACCACCTCGGCAGATGGTGAGGGCAAAGTGGAGAGGCTAAAGTTGCAGACATCTGGGCTTGATGTGGAATAGCAGATATCATCTCTAGTTAAAAATAATTTCTCATCTTTCTGCAGTAAAGTAGAATTTCTAGAGAGGTTTGTAGGCTATTGCTCACTTTCACCCCGATGCTGTTTCACACAACATTCTCGTGGAGGTCATGTGCTTATGTCAATTTCATGATTGAGATGCAGGCGTGGTGTCTGGCCTGTTAATCTGGAGATAGCCATTGAGTAGACAATGAGGTCTCTGTATGGGCATGGCTTTCTCCTGATACAGCTGGGAAATTTCGTGATATCTGATTGTTGGGAATTAGTCTCAGAGACGATGAATCACGGACAAGATGGCAGCGTCTGAGGAGCCAAAGAAGCCACACTGCTTTTCCCTGATGGAGCCTGACCTCTGTAAGCTGGAGAGCCCATGTGAGGACCCCTGGCAGCGATGAGTTGCTTCTGTCACCACTGGATGCTGTTGATGGACTCTGAGCCCTGGAGGCAAGGAGCCCTGGGGAGACCCCTTCCAACGCTGGGATTCTGCACCCACTGACCTGTGACTTCGTGAGTCAGGAGGAGATATTACAGACTGGTATCAGGCATATGGGCTAATATAGACTTATGACTTTGAACTGGACTGGGTTGGGATGCTTTCTCATGGGCTAATATAGACTTATGACTTTGAACTGGACTGGGTTGGGATGCTTTCTCAATATCCCATTCCCATTGTATATAAACCCTTTCCTTATATCCATGAGTGCCTATGAATTTGTCCCTCTAGTCTACCTGAACTAACACAATTCTCTATTGCTATGGCTCCATCTCCCACAACTCTCTCTCTGTGAGACTCTACCATTTCATTGCATTGGCCACACAAAACTCACAGTGTGTGTTCATGGTTTAGGGTTTATTGTGTAGGAGTTTCAGTTAACAGTAATTTAAGTGGAAATACTTAGGATAGACTTGTTGAATCAGGAACACTATTAAATGCCCCAAAGACCTGTCTCACTCAATCCAAAGGCCTCAATCCAAAGGCCCTTAGCTCCAGCTCTCAGGTCCATGAGCCCAGGTTCCTCATTACCTGCCCAGATGCCCTTTCGCTCCACAAGCCAGTCCCCTGGCCCAAAGCACTTAGCTCCACTTGCTTTATGTGCTGGGAAGTCTTTGTCTTGCTCTGGTGTGTGCGGCTGTTGCTCCTCTTCTGTTGCTCCTTTGCTCTCACAGCTGTCTTCTGACTCAAGAAGGTCCACTGTGTGAGGATCTCAGAATTCAAGGAAGTACTCTCTTCCTGGCTCTTTGGAGTGAGCTTTCCCGCCCCTTACTGCTCAGATGGCTCATTTTATACACAGCTGGGTGGCAATCACAATGAATCCTGTGAAAATATGCTCACAACCGAGTTATTCTCTCACCTGCTCTTACTCAGATCCAGCAGGGAAGGATCTTTTGGTGGGAGAGAGTACGGCTACAAGAGTCACATTAAATCATTTGATGCCCTTCAGGGGCAGTCTGGATTTCTGATCGATCTAGTGTTGCTACAATGCACAGAAAGATAAGAATGTGTACTCTTTAAAGGCCTGATCTTTGACCACAAATCAAAGGCAGTTGTAGTTGGTTTTCCAGTTCCTGGTGGTCTAGATTTCAATCCTAACTCTCTGTTCCTTTTGGTCATTGGGAAATTGAACAGTCCCCAGAGGCAGGAGTAGCAATGGAAACCACTGACCTCAAATCACATCATTCTTAATGTGCCCTGTCCTTAAAATATTCTTAAATGGATATTGTGTTAACTGGTGACCGCATTTATACTTTCTTCATATTTCTACTAAACAGTCCCATTAATATTCAAGTATCTGATAACAAGAGTTCTTAATTTGGGTTAAAGGAAACAAGTGTCTTAAGAGGACTCAAAACAGTTCTCAGTTCCTGAAGGAAGATCAGGAACTGTTACAACTTTAGAGCAACCAGTCAGTAGTAAGATAAAGACCAGAGCTGGGCAAAGAAGAAAATGTCTGTTGAGAAAAATTTGGGTAAAAATTAAAGTGTTAAAAAAAAATGAAAGTGTTGACTTTTCGGTGCTAATAGGGAATCCCAGTGGCTAAATTCAGTAGGCACTAGAGAAAAATGTCTTGTGATAGTTTTAGAAGTATTCTAACTCATCAATCTCATCACTTCAGTTGGATTTAGGAACATGAAGTAAATGGTCCATACTTCAGCCCAAATTTATTTATTTTATAAACAAGGGATACCTAAAAAGACACAAACCACTGGAATTGTTCTGGGCAAAGCAGAGGTTTATTTGTATGCACATTTCCCTCAAGGAAAGCATTGAGCAACTTGGTCTGAGTTAGTGCACCCAGCAGTCACCTGGGAAGGTTCTCTTTGATCACAATAAATTTTTTCAGGAAAGCAGTTTTGTTCAAACCTTATGAGGCTGTGAAGTTTTGTTTCCTGCTTAAGAAAAATACTGCAGAATCTGTTGTGATGATGACACTGCTTACAAAGACAGTGCTATAGGAAAAACTCAAATGCACGAGTGGTGTTCTCCTTTCAAAAAAGGTGAAATGTCGATTGATGACCAACCTTGTTCTGGATGGATGAAAATGCTAACTTGTATTGCATTTGGAGCTTGTTCCACCAGGTCAGACTGTTAACCATGCTTTCTAATTATAGATTAAAAAGATAGTGTAACAGTGTTCAACAATAAAGGCCTAATTTGTGGCAGATGGGAGACTGGTTTTGCCACAAGAATGAACCTGTTCACACAGCCATCTCAGTGAGTCAGATTTGTGGCTAAAAACAATGTGCCTCTCTTGCTCCACACACCTTACTTACCTGACCTCATTCTGTGTGATCTCTTTTTGTTTCTGCAAATGAGCGTATGAAAGCAATTTGATGACAGAAGAAAATGAGGGAGGTGCTGTCAGCCAAACAGATGAGTCTGAAAGATGTTTCCAAGAATGGAATTGCAGATTTAGTAAATGTATCGAGTATAATGGAAAGTTTTGAAAGCACGAAGATTATTTTGTAAAAAAAAATTTAAATACATAACTTTAAAAAATTTTCAAGTTTTTTGGCTCCCCCATAATCTATTTACTTTCTGTAATAAATATACCAGAAAATGAAAAATTTATTTCAATAACTACTAAATATTTTACATTAAAAAACATAATTCTATATGCTTGTTCATTAAAGGTTTCAGACATATAATCTATATCTCTTTCATACCTAGCAGTCAAAAGATATGGGTATTAAATACTGACTTAACCAACTAATTTTCAAGAAATAAAAAACATAAAGAGAAAAATGCCTTATTTATGTACACTGATATCAAAAGGGAATGATCCAAAGACTAGTTCCCTGATAATTGTTGCTCTTTTATAAAATAAAGCCATAGAAGAATAAGGCTTTATTCTTCTGGGACAGAGGTTCAATTCCAGCAGTGCGGCTGGGCCTCCTACTCCCACCATCAGAGAGCAGTGATGCCCAAAAACAAAAAAACAAAACAACAACAAAAATAATAAGGCAGAACACTTACAATAATTAAACATAAAATATAAAATGTTATCTAAAGTATTAGTAAACTAAAGTTAATCTATTGTCCAGTAGGAAAAATGTATAATTATTAAGTGTATGAACTGGTTTATTTCAGAAAAATCCACAGCACCACTTCTAATCCTTGTCCATCTTTATTTGAGGATTTTAGGCAATAATGCAAGAATGTATGGCACCTTATAAGCAAGTGTACAATATTTAACACTGGATGACACAATAGCATCATTTGTATGGAAAACAACCCCAAGTGCATTTCTTGTTGACACTGGGTCAGCAATACAGTGACAGAAGCAAAAACATGTATAATATGTAATTTTTAAATACTCTAGTTCAGGATAACAATGGATTTCTTGATTAGGTATTTTTTGAATTATATACGTAAAAATCAATCATTTGGTTGAAAACAGGAAGTTTGCATTAATCTATTTTTCCTTTAAGCAAGCTCAGTGGCAATTTCACATTTGAGTTTCATACTAATACCTTTTTTTCTTATATTTTTGAAACATTTGGACATATTCATTCCCTTTACTGTTTTCTGTGCTGCCATCACTTTCACTGGCTTGCCTCTTGCGTTTATTGCTCTGCAAGAGGTCCGAGTCACTTGGTTGTGGGTGAGTCCACCCATGTAGACTGGGACCAGCCTCTGGACCTCCATGCACTGAAGAAGACCCGGAAGTGTTGGGAAATTGTGCAGTGGTCCTCTCAGAACCATGAAGTTGAAGTGGATTATTCCACTGCTGTGGGGAAGAAAGATATTTCATCTATAAAAATAAGTCCACAGATTAAATAATACAAAGCTAACATTTGGCATGTATTATGTAAATATCTCCTGAGTAGATTATCTGTATAGTAGAGATATGGTCATTTCCTTATATAGCTAACATAAAGATTTAAATAAGGTGTACCTTATACAAAATGTATTACCATATAGGTCAGTACTATCTACTAAAGCAAACAGAATGCAAGCTATGTGTGTGTGTGTGTGTGTGTATAATTTTATATCTTCTGGTTATTGTTAGTTGTTTCCAAGTTAATTCTGAGGAAAGTAAAAAGAAAAATGTTAATAAATTTCATTTATTCCATTAAATCCAAAATGCTAATATGTAACCCATATAACATTTTAATGATATTATTAATATTAATTTTGTTTGCACTATTACATTTGGGTATATTCTTTTTTTGCATTCTATTCTTATCATACATTCCAACTTTAACTAATTTTTTAAAAATAATTTTATTGGGGGCTCTTACAGCTATTGTAACACTCAGTGCATCATGTGTATCAAGCATATTTGCACACATGTTGCCACATACACTTCCAAACATTTTCCACTTGAGCCCTTGGTATAAGCTCCTCTTAAAAAAAAAAGCTATCCCCTCCCTCCCTTTTTAATGAATCATTTTATTGGGTACTCATATACCTCCCCTCACAATGCATACATACATCAATTGTACGCAGATCTCATTTGCACACTTGTCATTATCACTCTCAAAATATCCTCCGTCCACTTAGGCCCCCAGTTCCAGCTCACCATATTTCCCTTCCTTCCTACCCCCTGAAACCTTTAATAATTTACAAATTGCTATTTCATATCAATGTGTCCAATGTGTGCCTTCACTAACTTCCCTGTTGTCCATGCCCCAAAGAGAATGCTATATGTAGATCCCTGGAATTAGTTCCCCCTTTCTACTCCACCATCCCTCTAATTTTATTGAAAATAAAACTCACCCACCAAACCCACCATGATGAAGTCAATACTAACTCACAGTGACCCAGTCGGACAAAATCAAACAGCTCCTCTTTACAAGAGCAGACACCGGCATTTCTCTTCCACAGAGCACCACGTGGGTTTGGATTGCCAACCTTGCAGTTAGGAACCCAGCACTTAACAACATTTTTTCTGAATTTATATTTCATAAAACTTACAGAAGAAAAAGTTGACTGATGTGACCAAGTTGAGTCAAGCAATACAAATATGTTGGGTCTTTGTAAAATGTACACCCCACCATCCAAAGAACCTTTATTTTGTTCTACTCTCTGTCATTAATCAGGCTAATAATTTTGGTTGTCTTAGTTAAAACCCTTTGGCCTCAATTATAATAATATTTAGAAGACAGTAACAATGTTCTCTTTAAATAATATGTACACTCATTAAAATTTTGTAGTCAGAACTATATTTTGAAGTCTGTGGAAGTAATGCCATTTACTCAGTAGAATGAGAACTTCTGAATAGGTTTGCCTATAATAATTTTTATATTATTAAAATAATCATTTATTTAAAAATGCATGTCTACAGTAACTATGGCATAGTGGTTACACACTGGACTGCTAACATCAAGGTCACTAGTTCAAAACCACTAGCCCTCTGAGAAAGAAAATGAGGCTTTCCACTCCCATAAAGTTACAGTTTCAGATACCCACAGAAGCAGGTCTCCCTTGTCCGACAGGCTTGCTATGAATCATAATTGATTCTAGGACAGTGAGTTTGAAGGTAATACATTGTTTATTAATAATTATGTTACATTAAAATCACTAAAAGTGTTTCCTGCATCCCAGGGCTGCCCCTCCTCTGTTGATGTGCTGACTTGCCCCTGTTGAGAGTCACACTGACTGTGAAAATAGACCCCCAGGGGAAGAGTGCTGTGGGAAACTCTGGCCTCTTCTGGGGTTTAGATTTGAAGGCCAAATGTTTAAACCTAAGTGCATATCAAACTTACCATATTAGGAGAGACAAAATATTCTTGAGGTAAAGCTACATTGCTAACTGGAAAGAATGGCATGGGTACTGAAGATCTGCCCAGAGCTTCTCTGGGGGGAGATAAAGGAAGAAACAATACATTGCTAAAAATCATACATTTGATGTCCTTAATTTAAAGATTAAAAAAGCTGCTCTGCTGAAATTCAGCTATGAATTTAAAACCTCACTTCCTTGCGCATATCCAGATAATTAGATACTATATGTTGATACTGTAGTTTTATATAGCAGTACCTTAAGTTCTAAATATTAAATCTTCAATATGAAGAGTTGTCTTTGGCAGACAGGAAGATGTTACAACCATTTTAGATTTATATTTAGGTTAAAAAACACTTCAAAATAATTGATCAAAGACAATAATTACTAGCAGTATCACTCATCATCTATTTTCTATGGAAAGCACTAAGAAATTTAATAAATCATGAAACTTAATGGTGTTAACAGACAGAAGTTTTCTGATTGTTTCCACACATTAATTACAGAAACGGATTATATACCCTCAAAATTAAAGAGCGTTCCAAATTTCAGGTTTGTTTCTACAAAGATGCTAAGACTTCTTTTCCAATGCTACAGATGCTCGCCAGATTCAACAACCAGTTTTTAAGAGTTTACTTGCTCCATTTGTAGATGTACTTAGTTTCATGGCTACCAAAGACACAAGGGTTGCAAAACACAGTCTCTTTGCATCCCCATAATCAGTAAGGATCATGCTGTTATAATCTACAGGGTGTTCTGGCTTATTTCCAGAAGTCTATAACCAGTCTTTACTGGCTTGTGTGTCTTAGTTCGGAGCTTCACTAAAACCTGCCCAGCAAATTACACTCTCACTACCATGGAGTCAATGTTCTTTACCTCAAATGAGATAAAGAGAAAGCTTCATATGTATTAGGTGATTCATAATTCTGCACATCACAGATATAAATCCACACATACCCACATTTTCTTTTTTTAAGTTAACATTTACTGAATATTTTGTATGTGTCAAGTACTTTACGTGCCTGGCATTTAATTTACAATTTGACTCTCTGAATAGCCTTCTGAAGCAATATACTCATTTCAGAGAATGATCTAGGACTCAAACTTTACTGGTCTTGTTAATTTACTTGGGAATAATCAGTTCTACTACAGAGGGCAAGAAATAGAATCATAATACACAAGAAATGTGTAGATTATATGTAAACCAGTTGTTTATGAGCTACCAATGACACCATGTAACTAAATAAATAACTTGTGAGACAGAAGCAGCATTCATAATGTGTTAAATATAGATAGTAAATAAGTTAGTACCCAGAAATACATGCCAAATAAGTCAATAAAAGAAAAATATAGTAGTGCAAAATTGTTCACTCATCAATAGACCTGGATGGAAAGATCAAGTCATGATCATTCCAACTCTGGGATGACAGTTTTGCTTCTTGTCTATGCTCTGCCTGAGAAACTCAGAAACAGTCTATGATATCTAGCAATCTGCTTCAGTAGCCAGGAGCATTTGCCCCGGCATCTCATGAGAGGCTAAGTGGCATTGAAAATTTTCTGTACGAGTGGGCACTTTTTGCACACCTTGACTGAGGTCCTCATAACTACACTATCAGGAGAACAGGCTAATGTAGAAGAGACACCATGAGGGAGTACAACTATTAGTTTTTGCAGAACTTGGGGGGCATAGATATCTTGCCCACATGTAGTGTATTAAGTATTCTAACTTACCCAATCTCTACTCTTCTCTCTCACTGTGCATTGTCTAACACTTAACAGCGCCATTAAAGTCTGTGAGCCCTTCTGTTCCATGACGTCTGGGATAGCTTACCTATGCCATAGCAATCAGCATATAAAATTGTTAAGTATTTTGGAAAGTACGGAGAAATTCTTAAAAGCAGTAAGGCAAAGAGCCATGGAGCTTAGTCTTAGAAGCCTCACACTGTCACTTATCTTCTTTGTTACTCTGGAATTAAGGTAACTTTTACTTGTCCATTTCTGTACATGTATAATGCAGATAACATCGTCTGCATAAACTGTCTCAATGAGTCCTTAAATACCTAAATGAAACCAACAAAACTTACTGACGTCTATAGACTCTGATTCATAATGACCCTACAACAAGAGTAGAATTGTCCCTGTGGGTTGCTGAGACTGTAGATCTTTACTGGAGTACAAAGTCTCGTCTTTCTCTTTTCAGACAGCTGGTTGACTTCCAAGAGCTGGCCTGTGATTAATAGCCCAATGCATATCACTCTGTCACCATATCTCCTCATGATTTAATAGTTGTGAAAAACATATAGTGAATGAAAACAAACATTGCATCTGTAAATCTCTATGTCCCCTTACTGAAAACTAAAAGGTTAAAGTGAGTATATACATGTGTCACTCTGGGTAGATTGGAGAAACAAAGTAATAGGAACTTATATGTGTACGTGAGTTTTATATAAAGGGTAATTGTACACGAAGAAAACATCCCAACCCAGTGCAAGTCTAAGCCCAAAGTCTGATTGGCCCAAATGTCCGATACCAATCTATAAAGTCCTATTCAGATTGATGAAACATATGCAATACCTTAAATGCAAGGCGATCGCAAGCCAAGGTTAGAAAGCCTTTGTATCTAGTGGCATTGTAAGCAGCTCAGTGCTGGCAGGCTCTCTACGTGGTTTCTTCAGGTTCAGAGTATGTTCCATCATACTCTTCGCTATAAAGAATCTTCATTCCAGTTGGAACCTTGTGAAGCCCATATCCACACGCAAAGTCAAGTCAGGACAGGCCATTCATAAAGTCTCCAGCAATATATACCAATTCACAGCCTCTCTAATATCTTCTCTTCATCTGGTCGGATTTTGATCAACTCAATGTGGGCCGCCTCACTTAGCCTCACTAGGGTGTCCATTGGTTGCCTTGAGACCATGTCCCCATCACAAATTCTCAACAAGCCTACCCACCCCCCCCTTAGCTAGGCCATGAACTTCAGGCCAGTCAACCCATTCTCATCTTCTCTGGCCTCTTGTAAACCAGGTCTAGCTGTGCCAGGGGCCAGATTCGTCTCATCTCCTTATTGCTGTATTTCCCCCACTTTTCACTCAACAAATAGATCCAGGTGGTCACCTAGCAAGCATTTCAGCCTACCTACAGGCTTCCTTGAACATTCAGTCCTAGAGAGGAGTGCTCTTCATGGTCCCAGATTTTTTTTCCAGCTTTTGACAAAAACCAATAGTTCAAAATTTCCCCCAAAACCCAAAGAGTTTCTCTTTCATTGATGTCAATCTTGCCCCAGCCAAGTGGCCTGGAGTGCAAACATCCTGGGTACTCCAAAGTCTTGGGTGGGGCTTATCCTTTCAGAGCTTTTGCAAGAGTGTCCTAAGCCCATCTAAAGATCAAATTAGTGGTTTCAGGCCAGTGGGTTTACAAGCTCTCTATTTTTATACACCCCCAAATCATTTCTATAAATCCTTCTATCCACAACAGGCAGAAGAAATAAGTATAAGCAGAATCAGATACTAAGCTCCATTCTTAAAACAGTCAAGTTCAGTCTTATTTTGTTTATCTAAACTATTCTATTTATACAAAAATATGGGATTAGGCCTCTGAGAGCATCAAGTTAGATCCAGGCTTTCTGTGAGTCATTTCAGCCTTTTGTCAGCCATTTTCCTTAAGCAGCATGGTTTCTAAGAAATTCAAATGGTGATCTCTATCAGTGAACTTAAAATACACATCAGCAACATTAATTTTAGCCATTTTAAACAGGAATAACCAAAGACTACAACCAAACAAAATAATCAAAGTCTTAACTTCCCCTATGGTTTCCAGAAAACTACCAGTAAACTGCATGCACATGTTTGACCTCTGGTTAGCTAAAGAAAAACTGCCATGAGGGAGAGGTCAAACAAACATCTCTTCTCCATCTTTAAGATTTGTTTCTCCAGTACCCCTCTTGTTACCATAATTTTGTGTTAGTTATATAATTATTTGTCAGTGTGAGAATTAAGAGTATAGGGGTGGTGTCTAGCCTATCGATCAGATCCTAGTAAATAAGGCCTCTGTGTGGGCAGGACTTCTTAGAACTCTGGGAAATTCAGGTTTTCCTCCTTGGAAGCAGGAGACACTCTCTTAATTCTTCATTCATGGGTGACAAGACACATGCAACTATGATAGTGCTGAGCTGAAGAAGTCACAAGGCTCTACCCTGATACAACCAGACCTCTGAATCCAAAGAAGCCATGTAGAGAGTCCTGCCAGCACTGAGATTCTTGCAACGCCACTGAACCCAAAGACTTTCTACCTGCTGGCCTGTGATCATCCTGCATTTAGTGACATTGCATGTGTTTAAGTCTGAAGAGGACTTTATAGATTAGTATTAGACATATGGGCAACAATCAGACTTGGATTATACTGAAATAGTTTCTTCATATACAATTATCTTTTATATAAAACTCTCTCTTATACACAAGTTCCTACAAATTCCTCTTGTCTACCCAGACTGACAATACACACAGACACATATAGTATGTGTATAGTATACATGTATAGATGTACTATATATGTATGTATAGTCATTTTACTAGTTAATTTCTCATAGTGAAAAAATGAGTTCATTCATATTATCCTATAGCTATAGAGATTTTTTAATAGAGATTTATAAATAGTCTAGAATGTATAAAAATAATTCTTGTACAAGAACATTTTTTGCTTTATTTTAGTGAAAACTATTTTAATTACCTGTAGCTATATGAATTTATCTTAACACAGGTCTCAAAACATTTACTAGTTGGTTCAAAAGTGCGACAATTACCTTAAAAAAAAGAGAACAGATTAATTTGTTCTAAAGTTTTAGCATTTCAACACTAAACCATAAAAGAACCTAGAACTGAAATGGACATAATATTCATATGATCATCTTAAAAGTATTTTAAGTACCTGAAAATACCATTCTCATATTAGACATATGTAAAAATAATTGACCTCTCAAATAATCTTCAAAGTATGTTTATCTCACTTACATTCTTACAAATGAATTAATGCGCTCACATAGCCTCCTCTACACCAGACATAGGTAACCATTAGTGTTATCTGCTTCCAATATAGCGACATGAGTGTTCTAAACTCCAATGAAAAAAGGCGGTGTAATTACACATAGCATGCTGCAAAGTTGGCTAGGATGTGTCAGAATATAATACATTGGTGTAAGTCTGTACCAAATTGCTGGGGAGTACTGGGGAAATGCAATCAATTTTCTTTGTGAAGGTATTTAAAACAAAAGGAAAATTCTCAAAAATTCTCTTGTTCCTTTGTAAAAAAGTATTGCTTCTTACCCTCATTTCTTTTTTATCTTTTTATTTTTTTAGTTCAGCGAGAGATGAACAAACAAAATAAAGTTGATGTGTTGTAAGCCTAACACCGTTTAGAGAAAGGAAACAAGAACTACGACCAGGACTACACCAGGTCCTCTATTAGCCCCCTCTTTGACTATCTAATTATTGCCAGTTAGTCTCTAACACATGTTTTGAGGTCATTCAACCAGGGTAGTATCTTCTATCATAAGTAACATTCTCTCTACTCTTCTGTAGGCTTATATTCAAGGGAAACGTGTAGAGGTTAGTTTCCCTAGGAAATGAATGTGCCCAGCCTATTTTCAAATAGATATGTGATACTATACTTCAGCAGTGACAAAATCAGGAATTGCACAGAAAATAATAATTTCATTATATAAAAGCTAAAGTTTAATGTCCTCCATTCATTTAGAATTTCTAGGAGTTAATAGAAACAAGCACAGATAAAGTGCTGGTGGCACAAAGAAAGAACACAGTACATTTCAACATAGAAAAGATGCTATATGGTTGGCATGGTAATTTTCAAACTAATTAATGCCATAAATTATGGGTTTATGGATCAGAAGTCTGTTCTGAGAAATGTTAAGAGACCATAAGGGTACTGTTTTTTTCTCTTAAATTACATGTAACATGCTTACACTTCTAAATATAGCAACTAAAAAAACACACTTTATTAAGAGTTTCACATCACAATGGTGGTTCAAAAGCAGCAGGACATACCAAATCGATACTGCACATTTATTGGCTTTCCATACAAACGGATTCCATTCAGCAAAGCTATGGCGTAAGATACTGATTCTCGGTGCTTAAAGCAGACAAATCCAAAAGACTTTGGCTTGCCTTTTCGATTTTTGCATACAGTCACTTTGATTAATGGCCCCGCCTATAAAGAAACACAAAAACCATTTTTTCATAAATTCAAAGACTTTTCTTATAAGCAACTTCAATTTTAGAAGGGGAAACAGTGCTGTTTACTTTACTAATAATGAATTTTCTTATCAATAAACATAATATTCCCTTTGTTTCTTAGTGTTTTCTGAGCTGAAAAAGAAGCATGTATAGTGTTATAAATAGAAAATTACAGAAAACATTTTCAAGTAGTAAAAGGAAAGTTTTGCCACATTTATTTTTAGTTTTATAGACCAAGTAACGGCATATAAATCTAAGATTAAGATAGTACTTTGTCTCTAAACATAATAGTCTATAACTTAAAAAACAACAACAGAAATGACAAAATTCAATGCTGACTTGAGCGACTTGCAAAACAGTTGAAATTATATCCTAACCTATGCTTTTCTGAGGAAGATTCAAAATCCTTACAGGGGAAAATAACCATATCATGTCTTCTGACCTAGTAATCTCACCTGAAAAGTATTCCCAAAGAGGGGAAAATATTTTCCTAACTTGAAGACTTGAAAGTAGGTGTATTGCTTGTGAGAGACAAGTTATCAAGCCTCTATACCTAAGTTTTAAACGACCACTTGTCTGCCAGTCCGTCAAACCGTGGGGGCTTCCATGGCAATGGCATTTAAGGTCGGCAGGGTCACCCGAAGTGAACAGGTTTGCAGACTAAGAACAGATTACAAAGATGTGAAGTTTCCAGAAGGCAGTAAGGCAGAGAACAATGGGCCCGGGGCATGGATTACACAGGCACCTGGGCTGCCCAAATAAAATTTCATCTTGTAAAGCGACGCAAAAGTAAGTCATACAAAAGGGCTTCACCATCTCAAACCCACAGAAGGGGTTCTGGGACGAATTCACGCCCCTGTACCGTGAATCACCGCTAAGGATCCAGCATGTTGCCTGGGGAGGGCTTAGCCCTGAAAAACAGGGCTGGGGCAGGGCCCAAGGGGAGTCCTGACTCAGGTGTGGGGATCGGGACGGCCAAGCCCTGCGGTGGGGCTGGCTATGGGGGCGCACACTGGGCCCCTCTGTGGCCCAGCGGCGCCCACGGACCCAGGCAGCTCAAGGCTAAACACCCCGGGCGTCGAGCACGGGGGTGGGGAGGGCCCCAGCTTCCCAAGAGGGCCGCTGGCCCCGCCCCCCGGGCTGCGTCAAAGGCCCGCCGCGCCCCGCTCCCTCCCCTGGTCGTACCTGAAGAAACAACTCATAAAGAATCTCTTCCCGAACTCGGGCCTCTAAGTTCCCCACAAACAGGGTCCTGTTGTTCATCTCCTCCGCCATCGGGAACATCTCCTCGGCCTACGCCCCGGAACGGAGTGGGCGCCGCGAACCTTCCAACTCTTCTTCTGCGCGGACGCCGGCGCGGGCGTTAACGGAATGCGCGCGCCGGGGGAGGGGCCGAAGCTTGGGCCACGCCCACTGCCTGGGGGACCCGCCCACGTCGGAGCCGGCAGGGTGGGAGAGTGGACCCCTGAAATGGGAACCTGTATCTGCCCCTCAGGGACTTTTGCCGACTGCTGCCAGAAGGATTCATCCCAGATTGGTCAGGGAGCACTTTCAGTAGAATGACAATGGACATGGTGACGCGCTGGTTACACATTTGGCTGGGAACTGCCAGGTCAGAAGTTCCAAACCACCGGCCACTCCGCTGGCAGCTGGCAAAGAGGAGGCTTTCTACTCCCCCAAAGAGTTGCTTACAGACCCTGAAACCCCCAGGGGCAGTTCTATCCTAGGAGTCGGTGTCCATTCATGCAGCGTTGGCTTCTGTCTTTGAAATATACTATAGGGACTCCCAGCTTGTGGAGGAAGATTCATTTATCTCCAAAGTATATTAATAAAATCATCTGACCTAAAAAAAAATCAAAGCATTTGTTGAAGTTGTCTGAAAGGAAGCGTGAGGGCATACATGTAAGCGTTGGGATATGTTTTGCTGGAATTATTTTTGGATAATTAATTTGGATACACTTGAGTACTGGGGTTGAGCACCCTGGGGTAGGCGAGCAAGAAGGCCACAGAGATTGTGGCTCCATGACTTGTGGCTCCATGACTTGAAGGCGTTTGGACCTAAGAGCCAGTCAGGAAGAGTATGACGGATTCTGCAGGTGGACATGTATGCTGTTGGTTTTGTATTCTATGGCCTCAAGTCTGAACAACAGCATTGCCTTAGGACAGAATAGCATTGCCCTGAATGGCCTTCCAGGATTCATTAGAGCAGATCCACAGGGTTTTGCCTTCCTATGTCAGAGGGCTGCTGGTGGGTTCGGGCCTCCTATCCTTCCGTTTTCAGCCTCGAGCTGAGCCACTGGGCACCTGGGGCTCCTTATTAATTGGTAGCAGGTGCAAGTGGATGTGATGGGTAGGTTTGTTATGCCAACATGGCCACAGAAGATTGGTGGATCTGTTGTGACGGCACAGCCAATGAGCGCGCAGGATGAGTTGAGGGGCGGATGTGGGAGGGGCTTCGCAGGTTCCGCCCTCTCTCTCCCTTGCTTCCGGATCTTCAACAAATGGGAGGAATGCACTCACTGTGGTCACTGTGATGGGTAG